>CM034356.1:53502325-53753901 GCA_019925275.1 Mytilus edulis | reverse complement strand
GATTGAGTTAAAAACAAAAACCTAAATCTTAAATTAACAACAGTAATTATCAATTTGGTTACTAAGTTACAGGGCAAGAAAAAAACTTTGTAGTTATTTTTTATATTCAATATCTCTATGGACATGATGAAACACTATAATTAACTAGTTTATGTCTTATATAAAGTTATTTGCTGTCAACATCAACATTTTTAAGGGATGTCTACAATAACATGTACACTGTTTAGGTGATTAGTGAATTTCTGCAGTTATTTTTTTGGTTATATTTTATAACCTTAAGAAATCTATAATTAACGTATACACATCTTATTGAAGTGCTAATCAAAGTTTTTGAATGTCCCCTTGGTTTAAAATCCCCTTCTTTATGCATGATTAAATAATCATACTTTTTGGAAAATTCAAAGATAATCAAAGAAATAAAAAGTTTTAATGTCTGCATCTGTTACCAGATATTGATGTAGATTTATCTTAACATCTTACATCTAACTTATTCAATCCCTTTTCATGTAATGTGGGCCCCTCGATATACTCTCCCCTTCTCTATTCTTAAATCAAACAATAATCTTAAGGGTCTTTATTCAATTTTAGAAAATTTGAAGATTATGATCGAAGAATTCAAAATAAGAAGTTTTTAGTGGTATTGCACCTGTTACCTGATTTAGATTAAAAACTACAACTTGAGTGTAGAAAAGTGTGGTATAAACAAAACATTGTACACATATATTTATGTCTAATTTATTCGTGATATTGTTAAGAACAAGGAAGAAATTTAAAGAGTTTCTCTGCAATTAACATAAAATCAAAAGAAAAGACTTACTGAAGTTATCAGCTTTTTCTCTGACATGTTGAATCCTCTTTGGTACAATATATTGATTTAAAAACTTTTCATATAACGTGGCAATATGATGATGTGTTTGTGGTATGGATGATAGACTTGTTTTACTTAGTATTTATAGATAGCGTACAGGTCATTGGATGAGTGATTTTACAAAATGAGAGGTCATTATTTATGTCGTCAGATGTCAATGTTTTTTAATGATTTTTCCAGTAATGTACATATACTAAATTATGTCATCAGTTTTACTTGATTTTTATCTTTCACAAAGTTCCACCTTCAGACCATACATATGAAATGTGTGTACCTGTAGATTAATGTTCTTATTTAAAGTTCCACCTTTTTAACTCAGAGTTACCTAGTTACAAGTTTAAATGCACATCTTCAACAGTAGTGTGTATTATTTATATTATTCAAATAACTTTAATTACTGTAACAGTATTGACGTCTTGATATTCTCCAATACAAAATCTAAACACTCTTTTCAATTTATATTTGTTTTCCATGTAAACATGGTAAAAAGAAGCGCATAACTGTGTTTGTATATATAATAAATGCAAAACCATAACCCTACTTTCATATTTTTCAATATACAAGGAGCTTCTATTAGTCCATGATTTATAGCTTTTCAATCATTAGGTTAGTTGGGTAAGAGAATAATAACTTATTATTAAGTGGTGTGTATATATATTAAATTTAAATAAAACTAGAAATTGCCATATCATCAGTTACTAATATCTCTTAAAATAAATTGATTGTGACATCAAAGAACTTTGTCTTAACCATTGTCTGAGGCATTGTTACAGTTTTGTATTTTACTTGTCAACAGATCATTTTATTGACATTAAAACTGCATAGCTAAGTGTTCAAGGGAGGTAATACCTCCTTAAAATGCAGGCACTGAAGCCTGAAGCTTCATCACAAATAGTCTTTTTGATTTCAATAGGTATACAGTGTTGGGTCCAGAAATGTTCATAAGAGGGAGCCACTAACTGACTTAAAAGGACCAGCTCCAGTTATGCTTAATATAATCATATATTATCAACAAATTTTTACCCCAAAAGGTGGGCTTTGCGCCCGGTTATAAATCAAGTCTCTGGTATATCAGATTAATTTTAACTTTTTGTTCATGACTATTAGTTAAGAGGGACATAAATATTTAACTTTTGCAAATTTTTTGAAAAAAAGATTGTCTTCCTGACATCAAATAAGATAAATACTACGTTAGCTGATTTCGTGATAGCAGATTAATTGAAATCAGCTTTCTTATAAACATACTCTAACTCATAACTGATTTTACGCTTAACAAATAATTTAAAATTAATCATCTATTTAATCATTTAATTTTATTTTTACAACTACTAAATATAACATTTAAATCTGAGAATTTTAAATAGAAAGCCCATGTCATAGGAAAATACAAAATAAAAACATTCTTTATTTTTGTTAATAATTAAATATATTACATTGTAATTCTTTTAATACACAAATCTGATGTCAACAAGATTTACGAGTTATAACAACTCAAATTACAAGTTACAACACATGATTCGATCGCCAAACGAAAAACCTTTCCACCTTACACCAAATGATATAGAAGTCAGCAAGTATAGGTCACTGCCTTCAACAATGAGCAAATCCCATACCGCAGAGCAAGAGCTTTGAAGCCTGCTATTTTTTCATATTCTAGCACACTGAGGCACTATGGTCCTGTGTATTAAAGTGGGTAAATTAACAGCACCATTTAAAATGCTTTACTCATAAAAATGTATATATTCCTTTTGCATGTTTTGTATTTATGGTCTGTAAAACATGGTAAATAATACATTAAAAGAATGCAATATTTCAATAGGGTTTGATTTGAGTTGCCCTTGTATTTTTGTGACATTTAAACTCTAATCCTTGTTCAATAAATAATAAACTGTAGATTCAGAAATTGAACAATGTTTTTCATTATCATGATTATTGAGAAAAGTTATAAAAGGGCCAAGTTTGAAAATATATAACTTTGTATTTTAAATGTTGATGCAATACATGTATGCAACATTACATTTAGTCCAGTCATTGAGTCAATTTAGCATAAATTTGACCCTAACCTTGAAGTAATTGCAACAGAAGATTTTAAAGTTTTAATCTTTAGCATTATACCCCAAACATCCACAGAAAAATGTAACTTGAGGAAAACAAAAAAAATTACAATTTTAAAATTCCCATGGAGATTTGCAATGATTTGCAAGATAACTCAGCAAAAAAGGCAGAAATATCAATAAAAATTGATACAAAATTATAACTTAACCGCTTCTATTCAACAGGATGTATTGATTGATATTTTAGCCGTCTTTAGAGTTAACAAACAACTCTATATAAAGGTGTTTTCATATCTTTTATAAATCTCCATTGAATCTAGATTTCATAATTCATTAGTTTACCAAATTTATTAGATTTTTCAGCACGTTTAATAAGGTAAAGAATCTCAAATTGAATAAAACTAATTAAGCATATATTCTCCGTCTTGTGGTTGATAGTTTCTTTCAACAAAGTAGATACTGAACAAATATAATTTACAGATATAAACAATACCAAATACTCACATTATTTTTTTCAAAATGGTCACAAAGCCATAAATTTGCCATTTCTTTTTAATGAAAAATGTGCAAAAAAACCCAAAAAAAAACCTTATAACACTTAGGTTTTGTATATTTCATAAGCAGAAGATTATATAATATAGTCAAATACGAATATAACCCCATCAAAGTATCATACTCTACATGAATTTTAAGAAAATCTACTAAAACCTGCCAAAAAAAAGGACTTATTTTTGTGGAGTTATCTCCCCTTCCAATGTTAATTTCCATAAGAAATTAAAAATGCTGATTTTGAGTTTTCCTCAAGTTTGATTTTATGAAAGTTTTTTTTCTGTGTATATTTAGGGCTTTTATGCTATAGATAAGAACTTAAACATTTTCTGTTGCAATTAGTTTGAGGTTCGAACTTAGTTTGACTGGACCAGAGACATATGTCTCTGACTGGACTAATTTACTGAAATCTCAAATGTTTAATTATCACTTAATTATAAGCTTAGTCCTTTTTAATTGAAACTAAGAAAGATTGTCATTTGAAACAACTATGATTTCCCCTTTTCATGTTTCTGAAGAACAATATTATAAGACTCTTGTGCAAATACATATATGTACCATAATTGTTTTACCAGTCTTCTATTCCTACTAGGTACAGACTTTAGATAAACATTCTGGAGAAACTGATTGATTCATTGTAGTATTTATCATAAATTTGAATAACCGACTTTCAATATTTGAATAAAATTAATGAAAAATAAGTTTCAGACAGTCCTTTGCAGGTTAAGCAGATGAGAAATATCTGTTTGAGAGTGAACAAGTACTAGAAGAACTAAGATTGCATGACTTAAATCATTAGAAGTCTATGTCTAAAACATATACATGTACTGTAGAAACATTAATTTTCGTAGGGTTAAAATTTTGTAGTTATGTCTCTATATAAGATTTCATTGGAATTTAATTTCTTGGTTTCTAGTAAATGGAAGTGATATTATATGTGGGTTAAATTTTCGAGGAGGTTTTAATTTCGTGGGATATACTTTCTATGAAATAAACGAAATTAAATCCTCCATGAAAATTTCTTTTTTTTTCAGTATATCCTGCTTTAAAAAAGTGCATGACAGTCATATATATATGCAGGAAGATAGATTTTATATAAATATTTTTAAAGCATTTGTAAGTGCCCAATGGATCGTTATCATGATTATCTTTTACATGTTTTAGATTTAATCTCATGTTTTAGTACCTCATGAGGATCATTTCTGTAAGTTTTTTTCTTTGTTTGTTTGGGCAATCATGCTTTTCTCATTCCCCCATTGATCAAAAGTTAAGAAAAAGAATAAAAAATAAATAACTTAAGTTAATATAAAATATATATATAGTGATAAAATAAGAATCAAATCTGATCAGAGATGGTCATATGGAAACTATGTTTATGATGGGACAAGAGCATCAAGAGCAGTACATCATTTACTGTACATATACAAACCAAGAGTTTCATAACCAACATATAATTTCCGTCTTAACATGTTGAGAGTCAATACAAGTTCCTACTAAGAACTTAATTAACCTCATAACATGAAATTTTGCAAAACAAATATGTTCAACTAATTCATTATTTTATTATCATCAAATGTTCAGTTCATAAATGGTTGAATTCTAAAGGAAAATTTACTGTCCTTTTGAGCCACATATGAAAGAAATTTCATTGATGCACCAGAAATGAATCTTTTCAGTATATAAATAGTGATAATCAATATAGATAATTTTTACTAACAAAAGATTGTGTTGATTTCATAGAAACTCCAACAAGCTGTCACTCAACAAACTCAAACCTCAAGTTTAAAAGAAATCAAATGAAAGAACATTAAATCTTTCTTGTATACAATTACTAATGACCATGGTCAGATGGTGCAGGCATGTTGTTGGTAGATATATATACATTGTGTACATATCTATGCATGTAAATATATGTAAAAAAGAATTTAAGCTTGTTTTCAACACAAAGACAAGTTTCCCCTTTCACTTGGCTAAATTCAAGTGTAACAACAGGTGAGGTCAGCTCGTAGACTTAAGGAGTAAAAGTACTGTACTTGAAGATTTAATGCCACAGTCAAAAATTGACAGTCAGGCAACTTCTCAAATACAGTTATATTCTATTCTAATGTATTACTTTTAAACCTTACAAATATTTCAAATCCCATTAACATAGACTGCAATTGTGATAATTGATTACACAATTATGTTCCTGATGATTCCAAAACTTAATGTAATGATAGAGAGTTCCAATAAAATTACTTATGCCAGTAACTTAATGAACAAACCTAATGGGACTCAAGTTTTGCCAACTTTTAATGATTCTGTTCAATACAATGTTACTCAAGTCTTTAGTTAGTAAGCCAAGGATCTTAAAAAATTACTTTGAACTTTTTTCAAGATCAGGTAATTTCAAGGAGTTATATATATATAAAATTTTTAAAAAAATATGATTTTCAATTATCACATGATATTTTTAGATCTCCTATATTTTCACCTACAACAGAAATGTTAAGGTCATTCATATCTCCTAACCTACCATATTATTGATCGGAAGTTCACCTATGGTTTAGATTATGATACTTTTTTCTCTATTTATTTATCTTGGGATGGAAAAAGTAGTGCAGAGGGACATTTTTAATAAGAAAATTTTAGAATATAGTTTTTTAATACCAAATTGAAGTGTATCTCTCAATATAAAAGTTTAATAGACCTTTAAAAAAAAGACCTGTGTTTCTGGTAACCCTGTAATCTATCCTTAAATAATGTGCCTTTTTATCATGAGGTAATTTTCACATTCAATAAAATAAAGCAGAATAAAAATCTACAACATTTGCACTGAAGTTCCTGATGTATAGTTGCAAGATACATATTGTTTATTGTTTGCTTGGATTGAATGGATATAGATATAGGAAGATGTGGTATGTACACTTAACAAAAAGTAAGTATTCTTAAAAAGAAAAGAAAAGAGCACATTCAGTAACACTGATCAATTTTAAAATGATGCAGACATTGAACTTCTTCCAAGTTTGAATGAATCATGTATATCAAAGTTACAACATCAATTATGACTCTTTAAGTTCTTCAAAGTGTTTGCTGTACAAAGCGTTTGTCTAAGATTATCATTTTAAATTGAATTCAAATAGTCTCTTCCAAAACATCTTCAAAATTTGAAATACTTTATAAACAACCTGTGCTTGCTTTTCTTTTTCTTCTAACAGACAATAATAAAAAATCAAATAAAAATAAAAGCTCACTTTCCCAGTACCCTACTATCTCTGTGTAAAATAATTTAAAATAAAATAGTTGTAAAAGTTAATTTTCCTCAATGATAAAGATGTATGGAGGCAATTTTGATCAAATAATGACAGTACTCACAGTCACAATAAGTATGCTCTCAATAAAAGTACAAGATACAATTTGTAATTATAATTTCAACAGTCATAAATTTCATCAAATTCGAAAATAACCTACAGAGAGAATCAGAACCTTGAACAGACACTTTAAAATTATCTAGTTTTGATAAATTTTAAATATTATCCCAATTTTGTCACACTTTGCCATGTTTGCTTTCATCTTCTTTTTTTATTGTGATAATTTTTCAGTTACACTACCCAATTGACATGTGATATTGAATTCCTCTGAAAAAAATATATGATGTCATGAGCCTACATTATTGAAATTGACATTGCCTAGAAAAACAGCCATACAAGGATTTTTCTCTGCAACATCTCATCTCAGGGTTGTTGCCCTTAGATTATATTGTAGTTGAGAAACATCCTCTTGTTTAAAAAAAAAACTTCTATTATATATATAGTTTATGAGTACTCAACTTTTTTTTATTCTGTACTTTACAAAAATTTCTTTCTTTAATCATAAAGGCCTTCAAATTTTACATATTAGGTTGAAAATTAATTTTTGTGGGAATTATCCTAGACATTTTAAATCTGATCTTAAAATAATGAGTGTTAAAATGAGATTTAAGTTAATAGTTTACAAAAATAATCTTTCTATTTTCACAGGAATAAAGTTTATCTAATTATATAACTTTAAATCTTTCTCATAAGGACGTCATACCTGGTATAAAAAAAAAATGCTGAGAAAAAGTCATGTAATTTAAATAAACCAATTGAATGAAACTATTAATTATTTTTCATTTGGGCATTAAAATTGAATGATTTATTAGTAAATTCTAAATTCAAATTAAGTTTCTTTGTATGAAACTTGAAAGAATACAAAAAGTTCTATTTCATTAGCAAACTAAGAAATATTAATTTTAAAAGATACATAACTACAGTTTTTCTTAGAAATCTTTAACAATCATGTACTATGGTATGGGTTTTTCTCATTGTGGAAGGCCCAACTGTTGCCTATAATTACATACATCCACTCCATTTGAACTTAAGTAGATAGTTGTCTCATTGTCAATCATACCATATTTCCTTATCTTTATATTATTTAGATTTAAACTTTTGTACATTAAAAGGGAGGAAGAACAACGCCCATCAATTCATAGGTTTAAATAGCATAAAAAATATAGTTAAAAATCAAAAAACTTCAAATCTTTTTATAATTCATTTAAAATTCATAGATTGAAAACTGTCATACAAATAGTAGTTGTTTATCAAAGCTAACTATTCAAGTATGAAAGTTTCACCGCATCGTTATTAAATGTGTAAGAAAGTCTTTCATCAATGAAAAACTAACTTAATTGTACCTAAGACTAATTTATACAAATGCGTATATTCATTCTTCAGCAATATTGATCTGCTAATTCTGCTTACCTGGTGCACTGCATAAGAAAAATTGAAAGCTGACATAATAAACAACCTTTTCCTAACTGGAGATGTAAATTTAAGGTCCAAATTATCAATATGTTTATGCTGAGACAGGACTAAGTCACTTTACAACTGTCACGTATGGTTATTAATGAGAGATTTATATGTATATATATTTCTTTTATTTTCAATTTTTCAACATCTGTTACTTCTCAATGATCTATCAAGTAAGAAATCATATATGGATTGAGGGAAGAAAAAAAAGAAAAAAATTACATTATGAATTTATATCAAATCGGTGAACACTTATCTAGTAAAAGTGGTACAACAATTGGGATACTAATTTTTATGGTTTCAAAAATATATAACATGTATGAGTGCAAACTTTTTCAGTACACTTACAATCATGACAATCCAAAGCACATGTATTAGAAAATCATAAGATCATGAACATGAGGTACACAATTTCACTTTCTGTAGCAGAACAAATGCATAGCTATTTTCAGACCTGAATTCAGATCTCTGGCCTCTTTTATCAAGCCTAAAATTATATGCATTCTTGTCCTAATACATGCACATGTTACGTAGTAACAGATTTTTAAGTCATCTGTTATTACATGTACATGTATCTCATGTATCTTTAACTTCTTATTGTCATATTGCAGATAACTTATTTTCAAATACAGTCACATGTTAATTGTTTTATTTTTATCTTAAATACCATTTTTTTAAATTAAAAAAATCGACAGTTATTTTTGAAGAATAAAAATAATGGTATGACAGAATGACAGGGTCAGTGTTATTCAAATTTTCAGTTTACCAAAATGTTATAAACAAGAACAAAATATTATAGTTATCTATTTATATTAATATCCCCGCAATTGAGCCAAAATGACCGATCCAAATCAAATGTTTATTAATTATATTTGACACAAAAACAAGGGGATTGACATTTTCTCACATATATAGAATTTGAAACAGGCATATAGGGTCAATTTACATTTACAAATATTGAAGCGACAAATGGTGCCAGCACTACACTGTTATAATATAAAGATGTGGAATGAATACAAATAAGACATTACTATCCACAAAAGTTCTAATGAAGTGGATGTAAGCAATTATAGGCAACCTTATGGCCAATAGATACCAATTTTTGTAGACAGTATGATGCTAATGGTAAATAATGGTAAATAACCTGTAGTCTGTCTTAATTGTGTTTAAATTTGTTTTGTTGCTGTCTGGCTGTCTCATTGAGCTATACAGGGATACCACACATTTAAATCTTTTATTCCTTTTTATGATTTTTTGTGTTTTGCTAGTAATTTTAAATTGATTAAACTTATCTAGCATTGTATAGAAACATGTCGTAAAGTTTTTATATCATTAAAAATTTCAATAGCCTGTCAAAAATAAACCTACATTTTTGCAATTATGATCTCCATAAGAATTCCATGCAAAATAGTTGGCCGCCATCATTAACAGGCAGTTTGGGTAGCTACTGCTTATAGGAATCACTAGTAATATGCCTTATAAATTGTTTACATATAAGTTCAAGGAATCGGAATACAAAATTGCCTTCAGCGTAAATGTTATCTACATGTAACATGATGAAATGAACTGGCTCTAGGTAATTTATTACTACCTAAATTATATCATTATGATCCCCTAATTTGGTAAATTTATTGAGTGACATATATTTACACCAAAATCTAAGGTAGCAATACACAGTTAGAAGTTTAGTTTCGCATTATGGCCCCTGTGAATTTTTTAAATATGAAAGTTTTTGTACAATAAAATTGATTTTTAGATAATTGAAGAATAATATAGCCTTCTTAGTGGGTTTATATGAACATTTAGATTGTTTTTAACATGTTTTATAGGCCATTTATATGATTGACAGTCCGTATTTTCCTATCCGTACCGTTCATAGGTCCATACATTATTGTCAATGATTGTAGTGTTTATCAACAAAGATTTTGCGCTCGATCTTTTCAATTCAATTTTATGGAAAAACGAGCAGATAAGCATATGATTTTTTTGGGACCACTTGATAGATATAAACCTATGGATTCAGGAAAGGTATTACTGTAATTGATTGAAATTTTCCTTTAGACCAAATTTTGGAGACGTTTGTGACATGTTCACCCCCCTTTTTTGCTATATTTTGTATCTAAGAAATGCAGATTGTTGCCATGGTTACCACCCAAGAGGGATTATATTTCACCCTTATGACCATTAGAAATCAAATCTATGGAAGATTCTCTTTCTATAAGTATACACATGCATAACACACATATAAAGCCTTCTTTGATAGACAGGAGGGGAAAGAGGGTGTTTAAAAAATATGAGTGTCAATTTAAGTTTTTTTCCTAACTGTGTATTGCTACCTAAGCGACATCTTATAGTATGTTCAGTATAGTGATCCAATTACATTTATAGGGTAAATTATGATTTTTTTTTAGATTATGTATATAACATGTATTTATAAGTCATAATAAGTAAACTTGCACCATTGTTCTAAATCTTGACCTTTACTTAATTTTTTTCACAGACTCAATAATGATGTGAACACAATGTCACATACCAGAACATCCTAATCATTTTGAACTAATTCTGATATTATTTGACCTGTTGAGGTAACTGCACTTGACAAATTAATCACTGGTTTGAGTGCAATCTTAAGGCCAACATTAGAAATATCTTTGTTTCCCCTCTCCGGACTGAGGTTGTTAGGGTATAGGTTAAGGTAGGTAGGCCGAAGGCTCAAGTCAAGAAAAGTGGGGTATTCCCTGTATTCTAATTCAGTATACACCACAGTTTTCTGGTGTTAAAAAAAAACAGTATACAGGGACCTTCTTTTTTTTCCTATTCATTTAATGTAATGAAATCTACAAAAGGCACATTCTACTTGTGATAACAATGCTTAATGATAGCAAGTGTTTTTTTAGTTAAAAAATCAAGCTTATTTCAAGTCTAATTTGATGCATACATGTAACTCACAATACAAATCCTTGCAAATTCATACCTTGATCATCAATTATGAGATGACAAAAAGATACATGAATGTTTATCACTTGGGAATTAAAATTCAATGAATAAAAATTTTCAATACTAAGAAGTGAACATAATTCAGTTATGTTCAGCTACACCTGGATCATGCAGCTTGGTCAATTGATTTCTTAACAAAGATTTGTATGTTTTTTTCGAGTTCTATATTCATGTTTTGTATTCCCTAAAATACTTTTAATAAGTATTTACGAATTCTACTGATGCAGTTATAACGTTAAAACATGCCCTTTTGTAATTTTCATACCATAAATTGAAAAAGGAAATCCCATTTTTTTACACTAGAAAACAGGGACGTTCCCTGAAAGCAGCGAATACATGTATCCCACATTTCCTGACTTGTGCCCAACCTGTTCAAAGAGTCAGACCATTTTTACTCAAAGTCTTTAAGATTTTATCCTTTAAACAGGAACAGAGGTTAGACACAAAGCAAATCAAGATGCACTCAGCGGGTTGAAAGATGCATCAGTTTTTTTTTATTTTCAAAAAAAGATCACCCTTGCACACAAAACAAATCGTGTGGCAAAGCATTTTGTTTGTTTTGCAGTGATTTTACCGGGTCGGTCAGGTGAGGGGAAACAAACAATATTTCATTTTTGGCCTAAAATGTTGTACTATAAATTTATTTATATATCAGGGGCGGATCCAGTCATTTAAAAAAGGGGGTGTTCCTAAACCAGGACAAAGAGGGGGTTCCAACTACATGTCCCCATTCAAATGCATTGATCGTCCAAAAAAAAGGTGGGTTCCAACCCCCATACTACTTATCATAGTATTGCACACTGTCATGACTGTGCAAACGTTTGAAGGAAAACAAAATCATCATAGGACAATATTATAACTACCCTATTAGGTATAGTATACATGTATATATAGTATTGACCAAATATACAAAAATAGGTAAATATCTTCATTAAAGTGCAAAAACACATACATGTATCAGATGCTTCCTGAAATTAAAATTTAAAGATTTTTTTTTTTTTTACAGAAAACAATTTCATTCATGTCATTTCAAGGATTCAAAAACTAGTCATGTAGTATTGCTAATTTTTCACCTGTATAGTGGGATACCATCCTATAATATTAAATTGTTTCAAATTTTTTTTTGGTAGCATTGACCTTGAACCTTGTCCTGGTAACCTCACAATTAATAGACTCCTACCCCCCCCCCCCCCCCCCCCCCTTTTTTTGTCTTTCATCTGAATAAGTTCCTTTTAAATCAAGCAAAGGACACTTAAGCTACCAACTACATGAACTATTTTTTGCTATATTTAGTGACACTTAACCTTTGACATGAAGACCTCAAAATCAATAGGCTTCCATGAACTTCACATTTATTATATGTTTACTACATGTATATCATGTATATGGATGAAGATTAAATACAGTCAACCATCATTGACCATGTGAATCTTGAGCATGTTGAGTTTCACATTTCAATCTGAATTTGTTTTCATTTTTTTTTTAGTTTTACATCATTGTACATAGTGACATTACCATGAATGGCATGATATCCCTCTGATCCATTGACCCAAAACTGAAAAGTCAATAGGCTTCTTTCTCTTCCCTACATGTATATATCATGTATATCTTCCATCCAACTGTCATGTCTATATCCATTGGAAATAGGTTCAATAACAATCATGAAAGTGAATCACTTTATGTCATGTATGCTAAACATTTTCTAAATAAGTTTAACTACATCTACAAATGTATTCATGGTAATATAAAAATAAGGAGATGTGGAATGATTGCCTATGAGACAACAGCTATATTTTACATGTACATGTATCCACCAAAGTTCAAATAAAGTGGATGCAATGAATGGTTGAGTTAGATGAAGGAAGCCTCTGGGTGCAGGAGTTTCTTACTGCATTGAAGACCCATTGGGGGCCTTCCGCTGATGTCTACTCTATGGTCGGGTTGTTGTCTCTTTGACACATTACCCATTTCCATTCTCAATTTTAACTGTATTGCCTTCAACAATGAGAAAACCCCATATCATATAGTCGACTATAACAGGTCCCAACATGGTAGTAAGATCGTTATTGACCTTTTCATATTCAATTTCTGGTATATCAAATTTGACCTCTAATATTGTAACATTGGAGTTGAAACATTTTCATGATACATTTTTGGGGGTGTTCTTGCATGTGTTGTCTGACAAAGTGCAGGTGTGCTATAATTTTCATGGTTAGATATTTCATTTTAATCTTCTTTACTTTCTGTTCAAATCATATACAGTATCTATGATACAGCTTATTTAGATGATTGTATTTCCAGAGACTAGAGTAGTCATGGTAGTAGATCTTCGCTAGAGATAAGTGTCAAAGCTCAAGCCTTCAACAGTTTCAGCCTCAGACTCAGGATCATCTAAACTTGCAATGACCTTCTTGACTTATGAATGGATAAACGCTGTTGTATTTTAATATCCTATATAAGCTTACATGTCTCGAATAAATTTTGTCTCCACTCATCTTTCAGATATTCTGAATTGGAGCTTGACCAAACAGGATGTTGTGTGATATAAAAGAAGCTATTGAATCCCGAAATAAACCCCAACTTTTGGTATCAATTAAAAGCCTATATGGCTCAGAAAAATCACTTTGATAAACGATCGTATGAATAATACAGTATTTAAAAAAAAATGCGATCATTATTTTTATCAATATGTCTAAAAATCCTCTTTAAAAAGTTTAATGTTCGATATTTTGTATTCGGTACGTAAGACATATTTTTAAAATCTACTTTCACTTTTGGTTTCAGTAACTTCCGGTGAAAATGGATAGTCTGCTTTTGTTCATCTTATGTCTTTTATCATTATTCATAGCAAACTATGGAATGGGCCGTAACGATTTTAGGATTCCTTTGTATTCAACTAAAACACCATATTTCTGGGGAAAAGATATAGATGAATTTATAGGGGAAGATGAGGAAATTTGGGTTGATTATGACAATAAAGAATGTCAAATTATTCATTTGAACTTGATTCTTAGACATGGGTCTAGATCACCTACTTTATCTTGGATAAAGCAAATGACAGCACTTGGAAATATCCTAAAGAGCAACCCTGAGGTTATTGAAAGGTTTCCTTTTCTTAATTCATGGGAAAATCCTTTCCCAGAAACACAGGCTGGTCATTTGTCTGACCTAGGAGAAGATGAACATTTTTCACTTGGGAGGAGATTTGGGCGAAGGTTTAGTTTACTATTTACTGGTGATTTGGAAAACATTTTCTATGGTGTCACATATAAGCAGCGAACACAGGCAAGCTGTGCGTCATTTTACGAGGGTTTAACTGACACATTGGATGGGGAATCACGGAAAAATGTGAAGCCGGCAATAAATGATAAACTCCTGAGGTTCTTTGACACTTGTTCCAAATATATTAAATCAGTTGAAAATAATAAAACAGCTGCCCCAGAACATACTTCATTTAAGTATGGAGCTGAGATGCAAAGAATTGCTCAAAAGATTGCTGACAAACTTGGACTAAAGACTTTAAATTCAGGTACATGTACATGACATGCATGAAGCATCACATAAACACGATAAAAACACCTGAAGCTTTTATATAATTTTATAATATATATCTTGATTCAAACTGTAGCCAACAAGTTAAATTAGAAATAATATTTCAGAAGTTTCACAAGATTCTTGATCATTTTTTAATTATTAACATTTAACAGTACTTCACAAATGATCACCAAAAATGAAAATCAAAACATCAGAAGGGGTCACTTCAACCAAAACAGATACATGAAGTTACATTTGTACACCACCACATACATTGAAAAAAAGAAAATCCTCTTCTGATATTTCAATTTTCATGTTGCATATATATCAAAATGCAACTATCAATGAATATTATTATCATTTAGTTTGCCCTTTCTCTCTATTAAAGCACCTTATCTCTCTATGAATCTCAACATATAATGAAAAAAAAATCATACTGTAAAATCCAACAGTCAAAAACTATTGACATGAATCTGTCAATCACACCAGACACCTTAATGGCTTAAGGAGGCTTGTGGGTCTAAATCATTTTTTTTTATAATTTAGGATTTTGCTATATTTTTCTATAAAAGAACTTTATCTTATACTTAATAGTAAAATAAAATAAAAACACGGGGTCACCGCTTATTTACGCTCACAATCTGGCTTCGAAAGAAGCATACATTTTCATAGAGGCACTTTTTTTCTGTTGAACTAATAGGAAAAATAGAGGTAATATTGAAATAAAAAAAGAACTTAATTACAGAAATCGCTCAAATTACAAAAGTTTGGTTTATGTACAACTTATTTGAAAATTATAATAAAAAATATAGGTCACCGATGAGTTAAAAAGATATTTCAATTTTAATGCCAAAAAATGGCATTTTTTGCACCAAAGGGAGATAATTTGGAGCTTTCTCTATGATATATATATATACATTTTAAAAGTCATCTGGGGACAACAGGAATTGATTTTTTTGAATGATTTTTGTACCATATGATAAAGTAACAACTACTAAGGGTAATGAATAATATTTGTAATGAAAAATAAATGTTTATTTTTTTTCTAATATTTTTATACCCTCGAGCCTCCATAAGAATCATCTTAACCATGTTACACTAGTGAAACATAAAAAAAAAAACTGACTCTAACATCGAGACAAAGATTTTACTATCCAGCATTGGCAGTGTAAACCTTTTGAATAAAGATTTATATTTCAGAAGGTAGAAGACCCCTATGTTACAAAGTTTTTGTCTGTCATACATTCTAGGTACATATTCCTTGACCTCATTTTCATGGATCAGTGACTGCTTTAACATTTTTTTTGTATTGTGAATTGCTCACTCATTTTTAGTAAAAGGATAACTACAGTTGGTATATGGGTTCCTTGCAATATCTACACATCTGTCAGCCTAAGACAGGGTTCATCTGACCTCGACCTCATTTCATGGATTAGTGATTAAGGTTAAAGTAACATGATTAGGTCTGTTTCTCAGATACTAATATATAAGCAGTAGGTATACTTTATGTCGTGTATGGAATGATTGCAAGAAGCAAATGTCATTCTGGCAGGTTTCATCTGACCTTGACCTCATTTTCATAGTTCATTGACACACATTTAGTTCTACTTATCTGATGAGTTATCTGTTAAGGAAATTAATATAAGTTTGTCATGACATCTTTCAAAAACCAGTTGGACAATGTTGGAACTACTTCAACTAGGAAGAAATGTATATATTGTCACAAAAAAATGTTTTAGAATTATTTTTTTTTATTAACAATACTTATACTGAGTTTTTCATTACATCTAGCTTTCAAAAACTAGGTTTGAATTAGGTAGAAATGTACATATTGTCCCTTAAAGTTTTAGAATATTTTATATATATTTTCTATTACAGAAGAAGCCCAGACTATTCACCATTTATGTGCCTTTGAACTAGCCATGTTTGATAAGTCTGATTGGTGTGATATGTTAGAAAAGGAAGATTTATTTATATTTGAATATCTTTATGATTTGAAGGTAAGCTATTGAATATATATATATACCAACAAATAAATCAAACAAATAAGACAATGAGGATAATTGATGTTAGCAACAGATGATTGCAACAGATTTGTATGAACATGATAAATGTCAACTGTATACAAATCCTTGATTACGTCAATAATAACATACTGATAGAAAATGATGACAGCAGAAATCTATACCAATAAGCTATACAAAATACACAATAAATGATAAGAAAATTCATCTGATCATTTGACTTTTAGAATAAAATCACAATTAATGGAAATCAAAAAAATATTAAGTAAAATAATTTTTGTTTCCTGATTTTTATCTTATAAATTAAATTTTGATATGGATTTTTTTTGTCAGATATGAAATTAAGGCTACTTGGACCCTGAATGGGGTTTTTTTTTTTTTTTTGAGAGGGGGGAGGGAGAGGCAGTGTTATATTTGTTTAAAAAAAACTAATCAATATTATTTTTATCAGAATATTAACAGGCTGTGAGAAAATTCTTCTATCTTTCTTTATAAAAAGAATTATATGTGTGTATAGTAATTTATCTACCTATATTTTTGGTATGATATTCTCAGTTTAATTGTCATAATGTTAGAGACCCTGGTTCACAAAATTTTGATTGGAAATTTTTTTGATAAGAGTGGCTTTTAAATTTGGCAGAGACTTAAAAAAAATCTGCCATCAACCACAAAGTCCCTTAAAAATGGTGGTTTATATAGCTCACATAAAATGAAGTACCAAAAAGTACCTACCTCTACTCTATTTTTTTTTTTTGTGAAACTTCTTTTCTTACCTTTTTTATATTTTGTAGCAATACTGGAAAAGAGGTTATGGCCACTCAGTTAACTGGGCAATGTCATGTCCATTTAACAGCAATGTATTCAAACAGCTAAATGATGTCATCCATAAAGCTAGGAACGGTGTAGAGTAAGTGAACTCATCTTCAAACTGCACAGCTTAATTGAACTACGGCATTTGAAATATCATCTCATTATAATGTGTTATATCTCAAAAGATATCCACCAGGTTTATGTGTAAATTATATCAATATCAAAAGGACAGAAATGAAATATTTTCAAATTCATTTTAGTAATAAAAAAAAAGATGGTCGGTGTTGATTAATATCTGAGAAAACAAATTGCCAGCAAAGATGTGTGATGTTTCACGCCACTTTCAATTACCTTGGATAAATCATGGTGTCCAGTTCTTATGGTTTGAGGAGTCAGAGTTAACATAGAAAACAACATGAGCCTTCAGTAGGAGAACTGATAGTCCTTGTAAATTAAGATTTGAGCCCAACATTTGTTCACATGGCTCCTGTTTTGAACTCACAAAATCAGAGTTGTCAGTATAAATGTATCACTAGATAAACAGCTTTTAAAAATAAAAAGATGTAGTATAATTGCCAATGAGACAACTGGATCTCCACAAGAAATCAAATGACTTTAACAATGAGTAAAATGAAATAACGCAAAGTCAGGTATAAAATGCCTAGTAATGACAAATGTAATACAATTCAAACAAGAAAAACTAACAGCCTGATTCAGGTACACAATAATGAAGAAAAAAATATGATTTTTATAAGAAAACATTTATATGCTTTTTATGAGTTCTGCAAACTTATATGTTCTGCAGTCACCAAGTTATAATCATATACATGTATACATGAGGAGGGGTAATAAGCCATACAGGCTTCGTGTAACCTGAAGGTTAGGCCTAAAATAAAATATTATTTTTTTCCAAAAAGCTGGAACAATATCAGTTGATCCTGCAAGCCTGAAAATCAGAAATGAATAAAATAATATTTGACTTAGTTTTGACAATAACGGTCCGACTCACAAAATTTTATTGTCAAAACTAAGTCAAATAAATTATTTTTCTACCTACCTACCTACACCTGACTTGGCATGGTCGGGATTGGGGAAACAAACAATAAATTAATTTAGGCCTTATAATTAATACTTCATACAATGAAGAAAGTTCTTAGTTTGTTTACTTTATTCTCACGTTTTTCTTTCTTTTCAGTTATAATGTAGCAGATATACAGTTTGCACATGCAGAAACTATTATTCCTATTTACACAGCATTTGGTTTATTTAATGATTCCATTCCCCTGAAAGCTGATAATTATAAATCTCAAAAGGAAAGATTATTTAGAACAAGTAAGATAGTGCCAATGTCGGCCAGTTTTGGCATAGGACTATACCAGTGTGAAGCCAGTGAAGATCCAGAAGAGGTTTATGTAGTGAGAATGTTTGTCAATGAAAAGCCTGTTGTTATACCTGCATGTGGACAGGAAATATGTGAATACAAACAGTTTATGAAGTATTATGATGACTTAGTCAACTGTAATTATGCAGAAATATGTGAAAACAATAAGCTGCATGATGAATTGTGATAAAGGCTTCCCAATAATTAGGAAATTTAAACCTCAGTCTCAGAAAGTAATTAAATGTTTTATTTAATTTCAGATGTAGTATTTGAAGAGTAAGATACACTCTTGAATTGTTTGCATTTTTCTGAAATATCAGAGACCATGATCTATTAGTACTATCAACTTTTGCAAACAAATGACTACAATGATTTGTCTATATTTTAAAAACAACTGGCCATGGAGAAAGAAAAGGTGCTTAACTATTAATTGGAGTTTTTAATACATTATACAAGCCATTGCTATTCAAAGTTGAATTTGATATTTCTCAGTTTATAGAAACAAGAACTACATTTTGATATTAATTCGACTTGGTAATAGCTGCACATTTCTCTCCACCTTTGCAATTCAATCGAAATTCTAACCAAATTGCAAGCTGGTCAGAAATTTTAACAAACTGAAGAAACACAAACAATTAATACTTGCAACCATCAAGATTTGAATACCATTTCATCATGTTCATGGCTTCAAAAATTTTGTGGCTAAAATTTGAAGGATATATGTTTATTGTAATTGTAATTTGTAATTATATGTTAAGAACATTGTTTGATCTCTAAATATCTTACTTATTTTGGTGTTGGGTTGATGGCTCATTCCCGTGAATCCATATCTCTTATCATTCTTATTTATAATAATAACATTGAAAAAAGATCTTATAAATGCCTCAGAACAAATATTAGTATTTTACTCATGACCGTAACCTTGCATGGATGACACTTATATTTTATAATTAATGTATATATATATATATAGAGACTTGTTGCTAAGTAAATGCCCATGAGATACAGTTATCATGACATTGACCCAATTTCATTGGTCAACATTAATTTTTTTGTTATGAGGTCTGATCATTTATCAGATACATCTACTACATGTATAAGTAATAGGTTTCTACTTCCATTATGTTAATTGATGTTGGTTGTAAAGAATGATTGTGTGAACATGTCTGTCTGGCGTGGTTCATCTTACTTTTACACATCTTCGCTAGCCAAGGGTTACGATCCACTCCCGCTCTCTCCGAGAGAGCGGGAGTGGATCGTAACCCTTGGCTAGCGAAGATGACTTTTACAGTATTTGCATCAATCATTGATAATGTTAAGATTCTGTTATACATATATCTTTATTTCAAAATATGTCTAAATTTTTATGCCTCATTTATGGGCATGATGTTTTCTGGTCTTTGAGTCTGTCTGTTCGTTTGTCTGTCTGTCTCGCTTCAGGTTAAAGTTTTTGGTCAAGGTAGTTTTTAATGAATTTCCAGTCCAATCAACTTGAAACATAATACACATGTTCCCTATGATATTATTGATATTATCTGTCTAATTCTAATGCCAAACTAGAGTTTTGACCCCAATTTCACAGTCCAATGAACATAGAAAATGATGTGTGAGTAGGGCATCTGTGTACTATGGACACGTTTTTGTTTTATTTTATGTTAATATTTTGAACTCGGTAAAGGATTATTGGAATGCAATACATGCAAGTTTGGACTTAAAGGTGAAATAATAAACTGTCAAGTCTGTCTCTTTTTAGTGAAAAATAATCATGATTTTATTGTCGAGCTTGCAACTTTTGTTGCAGAAAGCTCAACATAGGGATAGTGATCCGGCGGTGGCCGCGGTGTTAGCTAACTTCCTAAAAGCTTAATATTTTAGAAGGGGGAAGACCTGGATGCTTCATACTTTGTATATAGATGCCTCATGTTACGAAGTTTCCGTTAGTCATATGTCCAATGTCCTTGACCTCATTTTCATGGTTCAGTGACTGCTTGGAAAAAAAGTTCAGATTTTTTGTAATGCTAAATTCTCTCTTATTATAAGTAATAGGATAACTATATTTGGTATGTGCGTATCTTGCAAGGTCCTCATGCCCCTGTGACCGTTTTTACTTGACCTCGACCTCATTTCATGGATCAGTGAACAAGGTTAAGTTTTGGTGGTTAAGTCCATATCTCAGATACTATAAGCAATAGGTCTAGTATATTTGTTGTATGGAAGGACTGTAAGGTGTCCAACTGGCAGGCATCATCTGACCTTGACCTCATTTTCATGGTTCAGTGGTTATAGTTAAGTTTTTGTGTTTTGGTCTGTTTTTCTTATACTATATGCAATAGGTCAACTATATTTGGTGTATGGAATCATTGTAAGGTGTACATGTCTAGCTGACAGGTGTCATGAGACCTTGACCTCATTTTCATGGTTCAGTGGTCAAAGTTAAGTTTTTGAGTTTTGGTTGATTTTTCTAAAACTATATGCTATAGGTTAACTATATTTGGTGTATTGAAATATTTTATGATGTATGTCAGTCACGCAGGATTTATTTGACCTTGACCTCATTTTCATGGTTTATTGCTAAGTGTTAAGTATTTGTGTTTTGGTCTATTTTTCTTAATTTATAATCAATAGGTCAGCTATATTTGTTGTATGAAAGAATTGTTAGCTGTACATGTCTGCCTGGCATGGTTCATCTGACCTTGACCTCATTTTCATGGTTCATTGATCAATGTTTCGTTTTCTTGGTAAATGTTGAGTTTATGTGACAGTTGTAATTAAGCATTATATTTATGACTATCAACATAATATCCATGATAAGTAAAGAAGTGAGACATTTCAGTGTGTGCACTCTTGTGTAAACATTTACCAGTATTTAACCATGACAGTTTAAGTCTAAAATTTATATCACAATTTTTAGTTTTACTACTACTTAAGGTGGTACCTAACACTACAGGGAGATAACTGTGTAAAATCAGCTAAACGTTTTAATCTCATTGTTTTGTAAAGAAAATATTAAGCTTCCCAATGATCAAAATTAGTGTTTGTCAAACTGCTATATATCCAACCAATTTTTTCCGAGAAAGTGATTGGTTCAAGTTTATTGAAATTTTTATATTTTCATCAAAGGGTCAAAGTTCATATCTTGTCAAAGTTTTATGAAATTTAAACGAGCCAAATTACTTTTAGTCAAGGTGTTGGGTACCACCTTAATAAAAGAGTGAAAATATTTTGAATTTAAAAGAAAGTTACCCTGAAACATGTGAAACTTTCTCTTATTGGGAAATAACCTTCGGGTCAAATAATATAACATGTTTCAATAATGACAAGAACTTTTTTTGTTACATAAACTTTTGGGGTTGCATTTCATTGTACTTGCACCAGGACAGTTCATTTTTGTTTAATAAAATTATTATGCATGTTTATTCTTGGATGGGGGATGCCTTTTTAACCTCCTCCTTTCAAGAAAAACCAAATGTGTTACTTTATTTTTCTAGATCATAAAAATATCTGGTGTTATTAAAGTTATTGCTTAAATGGTGTATGATAAGAATAATCAAAGAAGACGTTGTTTGTGTTATAATTGAATTCATGTTAGTTTATTTACATTTTATAGTTTACTTTTACAATTGAATATTAAATATGTCCACATTAATTTGTTGTTATAAAGAAGCCTAATTATTACAGGAAGATGATCAGCTGAGCCAAAAATTATATAAGGTACTTCACTTTACATTCATCACACAGGCACATGTTATACTTCAACACAAGTTATTGTCTGGAAACAAGAAAAATGCTTGCTTTTTGCCCTAATTCCTGCATGTTAGGGGCAATCACCCCAAAACTCAATCCCAGCCTTCCCTTTGTGATATGGAACCTTGTGTTACAATGTCTAGAGAGATCCATACACTTAGACACGAGTTATTGTCCAGAAACTACGAAAATGCTTGTTTTTGGCACATTTCTGGCCCATAATTCCTAAACTGTTGGTAGCATAACCCCCCCAAAAAAAATCCCAATCTTCCTTTTGTGGTTTTGAACCTTAAAGTAAAATGTTATAAAGATCCATTTACTTAAACTTGTGGACCAGAAACCATATGTGTCTTTGGCTAGGACGACAATATCATAGTATTATACTAACCCAAAATAAAAATACATGTAGTAGCAAACAACCATTCTAAGTGTACTTGAAGTTACTGCAAGCTAGTTCAACTGATAGATAGCCATATTTTCCCTGACTGAAATATCAATCAGTATAGTGCAATTCCAATAGCTCTGTCCATGTACACATATAAAAACAAACATTAAATATTTTCACATTTTTATTGCTATATATAAATATTTTTTATCTTACAATATCACAGATTAATAGCAACATAAAACATTGATGCAGTTTAAAAATGTATCCACTTACTATAGACAACTGTTAGTATAAATTTGTTCCGAGTACAAAAAAGTATGACAAAATATATGATAATAGGAAAACCATCTTCTGGCATCTGGCTCTATTTACTTTAAATTGTTCATAGAAAAACAATTGAATAACAGTAAGCTTTATCATTTACTTCTCCAATTTAATTTACATATGACAATTTAAAACTGCAGTTAACCATTTGAATCCACACAAATGTTGACAGTTTCATAGTAAATCTCTTAAGGGGGTTCGCAGGTCTAAATCATTTATATAGGATTTCGATTTCTCTATATTTTTCTATAAATGAACTTTATCTTATAGTTAACAGAAAATAAAAGAAAAAGTGGGTCACCGTTCATTTGCCCTCACAATCTGCCTTCGAAAGAAGCATACATTTTGTAAAGGTGTTTTTTTTCTGTTGAAGTAATAGGAGAAATAAAGATATTATCGAAAAAAAAGAGAGAAATTTATTACAGAAATTGCTCAAATTTTACAATAATTTAGTTTAAGTACAGCTGATATGGAAATTATATTAAAAAAGATAGGTCACCGATGAGTTAAAAAAGATATTTCAATTTTAAAGCAAAAAAATGGCATTTTTCCACCAAAGGGAGATAATTTGGAACTTTTTCAATGATGTATACATTTTAAAAGTCATCTGGGCCAACACGAATTGTTTGTTTTGAATGATTTTTGTACCATATGATAAGTAACAACTACAAAGGTAACAAATAAAATTTGAAATGAAAAACAAATATTTATTTTTTTCTGAAATTTTTATACCCTCGAGCCTCCTTAAATCAACTTACTTCACAACTTGTTTATGATATGTAACTTTGTAGGAGAACTTCAAGTCACATATACAGAAAAATTAGAATAAAAATTGATCAGGAAAAAAAAATACACTAAGGTCCTCTAACTTCATATGATGTATCTTGAAGATGTCAAAATACTGTAATTCAGAAATTATTGCAATGTTTTAATTATTGCGAAAAATACGATAGAGTTATAATCGCAATAATTTAAAATCACATGACTTTTTTTATATGAACTAAACAGGCTTTTTCTCAATATTGCAAAAATTAAAAATGCATTTTAGCATAAAATGACAAAATTGCAATAATAAATGCATGCAATAATTTCTGAGTGAAAATATTGTTACAATAAACAATTATTTCTTTAGTAAAAATAGCTTTCTTTCTACAATATTTAAAAATGTTGAAACAAATCTTAAAATCAATATAACCCCAATATAACATTAATTTCAAGTCACAAAATTTTAATGCAATAATAAGAAACTAATTTGTACTAGAGTCATTAAGATTATGATGACCTCACATCACCAGTTTGAAGGAGAAAATAAGTATCGTTATTTGGTATTCTGTTCTGTTAGCTTGCAAGAGCTTTTACTGCAACAAACAGAAACAAAACACAACTTGAGGGAACAATATAAATTACTGAAAGCACACATATATAATTCAAGTGTGTATAAAAGGTCTGTTCATAATCATCATACGTACACATTCATTAAATATACCCTAATTCACATCACACGGTCAAAACTGTTTGTAATCATTTGAAATTACAAAATTTTACAGTACCGGTAATAAAATATGATATAGCTCAAGGT
The DNA here is from genome assembly GCA_019925275.1 of Mytilus edulis. Classification (NCBI taxonomy): domain Eukaryota; kingdom Metazoa; phylum Mollusca; class Bivalvia; order Mytilida; family Mytilidae; genus Mytilus; species Mytilus edulis. Next base: position 53,728,841 of record CM034356.1, on the reverse strand, counting down.
CCTCTAAAACTGGATGGTGTCAAATTAGACCCATGCAAGATCTAGCTGGCCAAGCATGATTAATGTAATGACACACAAAAATGGTCAAGACAATATAAATACAAACAAGAATGTGTCCATAGCTATAGTACACAGACGCCCCACTTGCACTGTCAATTACTATGTTAAGTGGATCATGAAATTGGAGTCAAACTTTAATTTGAAGTTTGAAAATTAGAAAGATAATATCATAGGGAACATGTGTACTATGTTTCAAGTTGATTAAACTTCAACTTCATTAAAAACTATCTTGGCCAAAAACTTTAACCTTAAGTGGGACATTATAAGCTTTTAACTAACAACCAGCAATAAGCTATTAAGTGTTCCCATGATGATCAGCTGGTTGAAGAGAAAGGTGTATCTTTTCTTTTTAATTTTTGCCAAATTTTAAAAGTTTGTTGACAAGATTTGATTGACATTTAGTTATACATCATAATATATTTGATATTCAGCAATAATCTGCTGTAATCAAGTATGAAAGAATACAATAAAGTATTATTTTACAACAATACTAAGACATTGTTAAAATATTTAAAACAAGGTGTACTGCGAGCTTTTACTCACAAGTTATACACTGGCTAAAGATATAAATTTTGGCAAACTGGAAGTAGGACAAATGGGAACTAAAACATGTGATACGCAGTATGAAATAATCACATGAATTTGGTGCAATATATAAAGCTTTGACATACACTTAACAAGATAAAAATTTATAACAATAAATGCAAAATATGTAAAATATGTACTTATGATTAAATGCTCACATTTATAGCACATTTACAATGAGAAAAATTCATTTTACAATTAATCCAGGTTAATAAATACACACTGTACCGGGTAATCTTGTAAAGAATGTTTAAGAAAAAAGGCACTCCAGAGTATGTCTTCAAAGCTCTACCAATTTAATACTTGAAAATGATAGGGCAATTCATTAAAGTTCTAACTAATTTTTAATTGGGAACATGATTTTGTTTCCATGGGACACCATGCCCATCTCACAATTTAAATTTTCATGTTCAGTGAAACATAAAATATAGGTAAAAATCCTTAGTTTAAACACTTAAATATGTCTTTAAAGTTTACATCATAATAAACCATGTTTTAAGATGACTTGATCACAACTTCATAGTACACAGAGAAAGTGACTTCCAAGACTAACAGAGATTTTTTTTCTGAAACAGCCCTCTTATTAATAACTACATCCCAGTTAATATATTTAAATTAAATAACTATTCATGATTCAAAAATTTAAACAAGAGATATCATCATTATAGTAAATGAATTCATAATGAAGTGTTAGTAGCAAATCCATTCATAATTTCTTAAATTAAATTATTTACAAGAATTGATAATAATAATATTTAAACAATACATCATAAGATCAATGCTTTATAACTGACTGAGGTTTTTGTACTGGTGTTGATAATTATTTTTCCTGCAGAATGTTATTGCACATAAACTAAGTGGTCCCATGAATAAGGTGTAAGTATAATGTGACATTCAAATCAGATGGTGAAAGAATATAAAGTTAAATTGCAACATACATCAAGTCATTCTTATGTAATAAAAGTGTCATAATCCTTTTTTTTCAATGAATGTGATGTTGACCACCTACAAAATAACTCTAAAGACATCAAAGAACTTCAGACCTTACATACACAAGCTTTCAAGTTTCATCCCATTGACACATCAAATTTCACATTGTTATTACACATAACCAGGGCCGTAACTAGCCTCTTTTAATAGTGAGGCAGAGGTATATTCGCCGATCGTAGCGAGGCGAAAAATTTTGGGCGAGGGGTCTGGGGGCTGCTTAAGGCCCCATAAGCTCTGAGAAAAATAACGCAAAATCGTGCATTCTGAGCGTTTCCCAGACTCTTACTTGCATTGAAACGGCTTAATTAATTTTTAGATATTTTTTTCGACAATCAGGTCCCAAAGCAAAAACAAAGATTCATTGTAATTTAAGACTTTTAAGTATTAGAGACAACATTAAAAGACCGATATGTAGGATAAAGCAAAAATCGTAATTCTCATAATTATTAATACCGTATCTGTCTGTCTGTTCTTATCTTGTATTGTGATTAGACTTTGGTGATTTTTTTATGACTAGATTTAAATATAGTGACATTGCAGTATTATAAGTACTAGTACTGCTTAAGTCCACACTAGGGACCATCTTCACCTTGTTTTACGATCTTTTACGGTATTAATGATTCTTTTATTGTATTGTTGAAGACCATCCGGCAACTATCAAGATTAAGAGCAGGAACACAAACTTTGACCATTGATCATTTGTATTTTTTCTATGCATTGACTTTGTGTGCGATTATGTCCCCATACTCCTTTATTATCTGTTAAAGGGTCTCAACACGACCTAATGCAAGTTTAACCTTTCAATGTAAAAGGTCATATATGGCAATACCTTGGGGTTTTTTTCTTCAAATTATTTGATACCGGGAAATATGTGACCTTACTTTAATTCAAACCATGTCAGCTATCTAGTTTTATTTACAATAAAACAAACTGTTTTGTATTCTTTGATATCAATTTCAATTATCCATGCAGAAAGGACAATTTTTTTGTGTCCAATGAGTAGCATCGCATGTTCTTATTTCTCGCACAATTCTGGACATCGGTGGACATGCAAGATTGCAAAACCACGTTCACAAATGAAAATCAACAATCAGACTATAGTCATAAAGTAGGACAATAAATGAACAAAAGACAAACCCCGAACACAGGAGTACAAACAATAGATCATCAACTCTGAAAACTAAAAGGAAAATAGAAACATGGATAACAAAAAACATCCAGGGGATACACCAGAGAGTGAAGAGAACTTGCTTCTTGCAAGACACTTTCCGTGAAAACAATTTGACATGAAAACAACCTTTGTTTCATTTTTTTTTGAAATTTTTTACATGAGGCATTTGCCTCATTTGCCTCAATGTAGTTACGGCCCTGATAACTGTATTATAGTAAAATATGCCATGATTATCTTCTGTAATGATTGTTCAGCAAATACAACTATTTGTTTACTCCCCTGTCAAGAATTCTCCTGTTTGGGAGATAAAAAGTTCCAGTCCATAGAAAATAGTTCTTCTTGCTCTAATATAACATGATCCACAATGTCACCTAGTCTGTAAAGATAACGTCAAATATTTATAAGAAAATTTGCATTGTCAATGCCCAAATATGTTTAAGGATTAAAAATACATACAGATATGAAAACCTATATATTGCACTATTTCATTATCATTTCACTGTTTTCATTTTACAAAAAAACCAGATGCTCCGCAGGGCGTAGCTTTATACGACCGCAGAGGTTGAACCCTGAACAGTTGGGGCAAGTATGGACACAACATTCAAGCTGGATTCAGCTCTAAATTTGGATTGTGATTAAATAGTTGACACAGCATAGGTTTCTGACACAGAATGAATGTGTTCTAATGAACTTAAAATTTTTGTTTTCTCTTAGAGCAATTCACTATATATGCTGTTGAATATTAATCCTCTCAAAAAAATGTTTGAAGAAATTTTCTTTTTTATTTATGAAATTTCAAATGAGAAAAATTGAACCCAATTTTTTTAATCACATCCCCCTTTCCCTTATTCCAAAACTAATCTCAATTAAAATTTCTAATGGAGTTTGCAACAATAACTACTCATTTAAATACATCATAAAATATTAAGATGTAAAAAAACTGCTTGTTATCACTGAATGGTAAAGATTATTTTAATTTATCAGTTGGTAGTAAAAAGTGAATATACATTGTATATTGTATATAACAAAGATTTAAGTTGATTCTGGACAAAGAAAGATAACTCCAATTAAAAAAAAATCTTGCTATTGCACAATATTTTGCAATTAGATATTTCTTGCTTACTATTCTGGACAAAGAAAGATAACTCTAATTAAAAAAATATTTGCTATTTCACAATATTGTGCAATTAGATATTTCTTGCCATTGCGCAATACTGTGCAATTGAAAAGACTTGCTATTGCACAATACTTAATATAATAATTTTAGATCCTGATTTGGACCAACTTGAAAACTGGGCTCATAATAAAAAATCTAAGTACATTTTTGGATTCAGCATATCAAAGAACCCCAAGATTTCATTTTTTGTCAAAATCAAAATAAGTTTAATTTTGGACCCTTTGGACCTTAATGTAGACCAATTTGAAAACGGGACCAAAAGTTAAGAATCTACATACACAGTCATGACAGTTAGATTCGGCATATCAAAGAACCCCAATTATTCAATTTTGATGAAATCAAACAAAGTTTAATTTTGGACCCTTTGGGCCCCTTATTCTGTTGGGACCAAAACTCCCAAAATCAATACCAACCTTCCTTTTATGGTCATAAACCTTGTGTTTAAATTTCATAGATTTCTATTTACTTATACTAACCTTATGGTGCGAAAACCAAGAAAAATGCTTATTTGGGTCCCTTTTTGGCCCCTAATTCCTAAACTGTTGGGACCTAAACTCCCAAAATCAATACCAACCTTCCTTTTGTAGTCATTAACATTGTGTTTAAATTTCATTGATTTCTATTTACTTAAACTTAAGTTATTGTGCGAAAACCAAGAATAATGCTTATTTGGGCCCTTTTTTGGCCCCTAATTCCTAAACAGTTGAAACCAAAACTCCCAAAATCAATCCCAACCGTTCTTTTGTGGTCATAAACCTTGTGTCAAAATTTCATAGATTTCTATTAACTTAAACTAAAGTTATAGTGCGAAAACCAAGAAAATGCTTATTTGGGCCCTTTTTGGCCCCTAATTCCTAAAATGTTGGGACCAAAACTCCCAAAATCAATACCAACCTTCCTTTTGTGGTCATAAACCTTGTGTTAAAATTTCATAGATTTCCATTCACTTTTACTAAAGTTAGAGTGCGAAAACTAAAAGTATTTGGACGACGACGACGACGACGACGACGCCAACGTGATAGCAATATACGACGAAAAAATTTTCAAATTTTGCGGTTGTATAATAATATATAAATGCATTTCGTTTTTGTGTGTTGCTGAATTGCTCACTGATGTAAACTATACATCTCTTTATTATGAATTCATGCTTATTTACATATTTCATGTAAGCTTAGTTTCATTTTTGCATTAATTGTATTCTCCCATACATGTAAATGTTGAAGAGTTCAACAGGAATCCTATTGCAAGAAACTGAGAATGGAAATGGGGAATGTGTCAAAGAGACAAAAACCTAACAAAAGATCAGAAAACAGCCCAAGGCCGCCAATAGGTCTTCAACACAGTGAGAAAATGCAGCATGTTGTCATGGCATTTTGCCTTTAGGGAATAAGAATCTTGACTTCCTATATGAATGAAGAACGCCAATTTTTGTAAACACATTTCATAAAACATCCTGACAGTCTGTCCCACTGAAGAATATATTCATATTATTTCAGTCATACTGACTAATGACTACTTACTGTAAATGTGGAAATTATTGCATGTCTGATATTATCATTACAATTTTTAAGAACTGACAATAATGCAAAAATGATAATTGGGAATTTCAGGAAAATCTTTTAGTTTATGAAATATTAAAATGTGATTTATTATTAATACTCACCCTTTTTACCATTAATAAAATCCTTGAAAATATTTGTTATCCTGAATTTACAGAATTAAAGTAATTGTTGTTTCAAGACAAGTCTCATAGTTTGTACAGTCCAATCTGTATTAAAAACAGTTACTCATGGGAACTATGGAAGGTGACCTTTTAAATTAGCATTATTATTTTTTTGAGCAGTGAAAAAATGGCAGATTCCAGCGTTGTAAATTTGATTAAATAAGGATCAGTTGTCATTTTCCTAGTAAGATATGTGAAAAAAGCTCAGGTATTTTTTTCTTTTATTTCCATCACCATGGAAGCCATATATATTTTCTTGGAAAACCTGGATCATAGTGAATAGCTTGTATTACTTACTTTTTATTTAAATCTTTGGAGCTGGCAACAACTTTGCTGGTTTCAATTGAAGATTCACCACAGATAGACATCAACATACTAGCCTGTTCATTAGAAGAGCTACTAGATTTTGAATCTTGTCGATTTATCACATTGTTCTTTAACTGTAAATTAATTCATATAGGTTATTTTTAATCTAATAAACTAACTTCTAAATACTAATTTAATGGTCTTCTTTTCATAACTAATACTTTTCTAGCAGATTTTTTTTAAAGATGGCAAATGAATACTGTCTCATCCATGCAAAAGTTTTAATAAGTCCTTTATCATTAGATATCCTTGGTCAAATCAGCAAAGAGAAAATTAATTCAACCGTACAAACTACATCTAACAGATCTTACAAAAAAGCGAGCACTTAATTAGTGAATTGTTACAAAATTCACATATGCTAAAGTAGGTATTTAAGATAAATTTGCAGATCATTGTCATTCTGAACTATGAAATAAATGGCTTTTTTCTGTAACCTCCATTATTTAAAAATAAACATTAAATTTTATAACTATTTAAATAAGACAACCTCAAATTTTACCAGATTTTATTGTTGGGCCAACTTATAAGATTCTACAAAAAGTACCAATTTACAATGAAATGTATATGAGCTTATTAAAACTGATAAATATTTGCATCTAACCATCCAAAACTGATAAATTTAACCAATTAAAAAATCACCTTTTTTATCATAAGAAATTCATATTAAAGTCACAAAAAGCATGTAATAATCTTTTCATAGATGAGAGGAATGTGATCTTGTATTCCAGATGTACATTTTGTCTACAAGACTGGTCAGTAAAATTTAAAGACCATTGAGGACCAAAAGGCTGACACGTGTATCATTCACAATAAAATTCAATTATTTTTTACCTAGAAATTAAATTTATACTTACAGTAAAATTAAGTAATTTCCATATATTATCTTGTCGTTGTTTTTGTATACTTAATAAGTTTTGGTTAACCTCTGCCAGTTCTCTATTTTGTTGTTTAATCTCTGGTTCTAACTGGGACAGTTCACACTTACAGGAACATATTTTTCTGAAAATTTACTTCCATGATTACTAAATGATTACTAAAGGACATCTTATAAATGAACTGAGCATCATAACATATCTTAATATATCTCTTCTTCAGTACCACATGCCTAATTTGTCTTCTAGTATGGCAGAAACCTGATTTTGGGTTGGTTAAAGTGTGTTGATAGCGTCAAAAGATAGAAAAATGTTCATTTGTGGACTGCAATTCTTCATTTTTAGAGGCCTCCGCCAACATGAGCCACAGTTATAATAAGTGATAAAGATGGCATACAAAGGGTTTTTTTTCGAATATGAAAAGCAATGTTTGGCTCACGTTGGCAGAGGTGCTAAAAAATCAAAAAATCTCTCGTAAAAAAACAAGAATTTGCGTCAAAATAGTAGTATCCGATCTAAATCAGAGAAAGGGCTGAAAATATCCGCATTTGTTACTGACACCCTCAACTCAAGCAAGAATACTACGATAGGTGCTCAAGGTTTTCAGTTGTATGATTTTGCCATCATTCAGTTTCAAATTGTTTTTTTTTTTATCTTTATGTCAAGGTGGATAGTGTTTTATCGATTTAAATCAACACCTTACATAGTGAAAACATATGCACTCGGCAACCACGATAAACAGGTGTTTTGCAATTGTCCCCCTGGTTGATTCATAAAATTAGGCGAAAAAATTTTAATAATTTTAAAAAAAATTTCCTTAAATTGAGTTCTTTGGAATAATGTGTAAATTCGGGACAAGATATCTGGGTCGAGTCAGTAATTGCATACGACTTGGTGGGGTTCGTGTTGCTTATTATTTAGTTTTATATGTTGTGTCATGTGTACTATTGTTTGTCTGTTTGTCTTTTTCATTTTCAGCCATGGCGTTGTCAGTTTATTTTCGATATATGAGTTTGACTACAGTGATTTTCCTAGTATTTAGGGAAAGGAGACCAGGGCCCATGCAAGTGTGAATAAAGTTCGTGAAATGTTGGATTTGGTGGGAAATATATTAGTTTATTCATACCAATGGCACACAGCACCAGCCGTTTGCAACTTGGAAGTGGGTTTGGGGACTACATGTAGGTCCTCAAGAAAATTTTGAAATATTCTGTGCAAAATTCTGCATTCTGAGAAGGAATAAGTTATAATTGCCTAAATTGTGAACAAAATTCAAGAGTTTTGTAAATAAAATACCACATTACGACACCAAATAAATCTTGCAACGATGTCTATATACAATTATATACAATCATGACAATTGGGAATTTTAGAGACAAAAATTGAGAAAAAAAGAGCATACTCTTTAGGACATAATCGGACCCAAATATGAGAGTTAAAAAATACCTGGACTGTCCCTCTGGTATTTTTCGTCCCTCTTTTATGAAGTCTGTTTTAATGTAACAACTATAGGCATAGGTTAATGCAGTTATTAAGGTTGCTAGGTAGTTTCTTAGCAAAAAAACAAGCAAAACAAATTGTAAGATTTGTACAATTGTCCTTAAAGTACCTAGCAATAGAAACATAGTTTTGGTTAACACAATATAGTTTACATAAGCCATGAACATATACCAAAGTCTACAGTTGCTTAATATACATTATTGTTGCTAAGGGCCATACTGGTAGTTCAGGTGTTGATAAATACTTGTTCAAATAAAATAGATAAACAAAACATTACTGCTTTAGATTTCCATATATGCATTTTACAATGATACATTTTGATTTGTATGGAAAATACATTTTTTTTGTTAGATAAGGTTTAAAATAGCATATTATTGGCAGGTTTCAAATATGTTGCTAGGCAACCAAAAAATGAGAATCCCCCAAAAAATTTCCATTTTTAAAGCTTCTATACCTAGTCTATTGAAATTATAACATTTAATGTCTTTGAAGAGGGGCCAAAAATGGCCCTTATTGTACCTTGTCCTTTCCTTTATCTGATACTACTAATACCACTACTAGATACATGTATTTTCATTAATAATAATGATAAAATTTATGCTGCAGTGCCAGATTTTTTACCAATAAATTCAATAGTATGTTAAGCTCTTTGTATAATACTATAATTATGTGTAGATTGTGAGTAAAATCCAAGTTCAATTTACAAGAAATTCTCCTATAAAATAGTTTGCAATATTGTCTGTAGCATTTTTTTACCCTTTGAACACAAATAAGGAGATTGCACTAGATTTTCAGTCAATGCAACTATTAAGTAAAATACAATAATTTGCTACATTCTCATACCTGCGTCTCTATTACTTGCCAGTACAAACTTAAGAAAGTTAAGTTTGGAATAACTTACGATAAATGTGTAAATAAATCGTGTAGACTGCTGTCCCTTGTAATCACACACTTCACTACTACCTGTACCATTTGTTTGTGGTCTTTCACATTTTCTTTTGCTACTAATGAAAAATTTGAAAACCTATTTTAGAATATATATATACATGATTTTCTCAATCCTATTACATTTATTTACATATGGTATCCTATTTCTATAAATTATGTTTAACTGTATTATATTGTTATGTTTTTTACTCATGTAAATGCACTTTTAGTATGTTATTTTTTTTATTGTTTAATTCTTCTAATGTTTCAAATATATTAAAATAATTTATGTATAATGTAGCAAAAATTTTCGATTTTCTTTTTCTATTGGGTTATGTCTGTGTCATATTCATATTTGAATATCCTATGAATTTATAACAGATTATTCCAAAGGTTGTTCTTTTGAAACAAGAGCCGTGAACATCCTTAAAACTAAAACATGTGGCTGTTTTATTATTTATTCATAAAAGATTTCACTATTATTTACTCCATCACTCTATAGAACAAACAAATACGTTCACTGATAAACGCATATTGCATTAAAGTTTTTTGTTAATCTATTTAACCTTTTTTTATTTTTCAGACTCTTTGTAAAAAAGAGTCACCAGTTTAACCTTCTTCAAATAGTAATATTCTAGATAGAAATCATGGTTATCATATTATATTCTTTTAACCTTTTCCAGCTTGTCTTAATTCTTGATATAATTCTCTTGATTTTCTCTCACTAAAAATATAAATGTACAAAATTAATGTAATAAATCTCTATGCTTACATAAATAAGTTTTGATGCTCAATATCACATTCCAATTTGTACTTAATATAATCCTCGTTATAATTCTTAAACAGAAATACAGATAATTTAATGTCAGTAAAATCAAATCTGAAAACAGCGCTATGCCTTTAATAAGGAATTCATACATTGACAACCAGGTGCTCAGCAGAGCGCAAATGTTTTTGAGTTACCTCCCTTTCACTGCTCCATTGACCAGAAAAAAATAGTTTCTCCCCTTTTTTTGCCCCTAATACCAAACATTTTGAGCCACAACCTCCAAGTCAATACTAACCATCCCTTCATGGTATGGAAACTTGAGGTATAATTTCAAAGAGATTCATACACTTAAACACAATTTATTGTTTCAAAACTACAAAAATGCTTATTTTGTGCCCCTTTTTTGGCCCCTAATTCCTAAACTATTGGGACCATAACTCCCAAAATCAATCCCAACCTTCCTTTAGTGGTATTGAACCTTCTGGTAAAAATTTGCAGAAATCCATTCACTAAACGTAAGTTATTTTCGTGAAACTAAATGTGTCTTCGGACGACGACAACATGATAGCATTATACGACGCAAAAAAAAATTTGCGGTTGTATAATAAAAACACATAAAATTATAAATCTAAACTGAGAATCTGATCTAATGATTATTTTGTTTTAACATAGCAATTTGCTTAAAACAATTGTACAATTCTTACCATTCTTCAAGCTTTTCATTTTTTGTAATTTTAGAGAAAGGACTTTTATTCAACTCCATTATTTTAGTTTGTAAGGCTGCAGCTTGCTGGTCTAATCTGTCAACTTTCTCCTTCTGAAAATAAAGAAACAGAGCAAATTTTGATTCTGTAGTCTAATACGACAGTTAAGCTTTTAAAATACAACAGTGGCAATCAATTTTTCAATCTGCATTCAACTTAGACAGAAATGAACAATTTTGATTAACATTATAATACAACAGCTAGGTACAATTTTGATTTTGATTTTGACATATGACAGCTGAGAACAAATATGATTCTGCATTCTAATATGAGGGGGGATAGGAGGGGTCCTTATCCCGAAATCCCGGGCTTACAAACACAAAATCCCGAGGTCCCGAATTTAAATAAAGTAAATCCTGACGTCCCAAAATCCGAGAAAAATAATTCCTGTATCCCGAAAGGGTCAATCCCGAAATCCTGAGCTTAAAAACATGCGATCTCAGAGTCCCGATAATGGTCCTATCCCCCCTCTAATATGACAGTTAAGAACAATTATGTTTTAGCATTCAAACATAGTGGCTAATTGTTTGACTATCATCAATAACCTTAACAGTTTGTGCTATAGTATACATACCAAAGACAGAATATTATCAATATCTTCACCAGACTGAAGCCATGACTGGAACATATCACTTGACTGATGGCCACCATTACTTACATAATACTTATAATGATCTATATCAAAGGCTAAACTGAAATATAATCATAAGTTTTTTACATAGGTCATTGTTTCAATTCTAATAGGACAAATACGGCAATTCTTTTGGATCGAAGTGCTCTAGGTGGAGAAAAATATTTGCTGTTCCCATTAATAAACACACTTTTAAATTGGCGATAAAGAACGGAGCAAACTGAATTTGTGACATGCTTAAACTATTTACAATAACGTATTTAGATAGTTTTGGATGAATTTAAATGATAATTCACTTATAATGTCTTATGTGTTTAATAAAAAATTGGCTAATACAACATTTTAGCATCGTTTGTTAATGTTTCCTTGTTGTGATGATTTTTGGTTTTACAAGCATGTATTTTCCCACATAATGCTTATATTCTTACATCATTGTTTTATGACGTCTGGTATCTCATTAATAAAAAAGCATATGACGTTGGAGTATGATCGGGACAGCCCTGGCAATATATTCATATTTTACCACGGGTGTGTTCTCAAAGCGTTTAAAGGATGTCTATTAGAATTACTTATTTTCTTATTAAACAAATTGAAACACTCCATTTATGTCATACAACAATTTCTTTTGCTTTGTGGCATCAGACATTTGTTTCTAGTAGCATGAACATTTTACTGGAATCCAATGGCTGACAAATAGCAATAAGGTGTATCAAAAACTAAATGCCAAAAAATATCCTCAGTTTTTGTCAAGAAATACTAATCTAATCAATATTTTTTTTTTTTAAAGAAACATACAAAACTTGTTTTTCTTTCTGTCTTTATTGTGAATGTTTCGTTTATTATGTCTTTTTTCGTTTGCTATAAGCAGCCCCCAAAGTAGCTTCTGAAATGAAGTTGCCAACTGGCCACCAGACATGAAAATCTAGTGGCAAACTCAAAATTTCAGTGGACAGGAAATAATTTCAGGTCACCTACATTTTTTTTCTAGCTAAAAACCCTTGCTAAATAAAAATATTAATTTTTTGTTCTGTGTTTTATGGTGGCCGGATGCTGCCATTTCCTCTTTTCATGTTTTTCGAGTTTTCTCCTCTCACTTTTCCAACGTGAAAATTGAGAAATCAAGAAATCTAGAAAGCAAATTCAAGAAGTCGAAAAATAGAGAAAGCGAATTCACATTCATGTTTTTGCATTTTCGCTTTCATGTTTTCATGATTTTGCTTTCTCGATTTCCCAATTGATTAATTTCTCGATTTTGCTTTCTCGATTTCCCCGATTTCGCGTTTGCAAAGTAAAATGAGAAAACACGAAAAGGTGAAATGGCCGCATCCGGCCACCATAGTGTTTTTATATTGTCGAGTGTAGAACATAGTTTATATAAATCATCTGTAAAATAATAACGATTTATTTAACTTTATGTTTTATATAACAATCTGTGACGTTTAGCAGTAGTCCAAAGCCCAGTTAAACAAAATTCTCATTGGACTTTTGCAGAAGCACTGGTAATTGCCCCAAAGGTCAAGTGAACATCTGAAATCGTTAGCGAAATTCTAGCCGGTATTTTATTGAATGTATTTGAGAACAAGTTACAAAATTGTTGCCGACCTTGTTTTATCTGTTTATTGACAAAATCGAGAACGAGGCTTGACTATGTGCTTTCAAATAACACAATCTTCAAATGCTAATGGGTTTCTTTCTAACGGCACATAATAGTCAAAGTTGTGACTGAGAGCAAAATACGAAAATTGATGGATCTGTGCCATTTTCAGTCAATGCTTACAAATGACCTACAATTGCCTGATGCAATAAAGCGCTATTAAGATCAATTTTAAATCTAAAAGGCGCTTAAAATACAGTATTAATTTTAAATCTAAAAGGCGCTTAAAATACAGTATCAATTTGTGTTACTGTCAAGCGCTCAGACGATTTTTTGAAACCGACTCTGATCAGGACAAATTTCTAAAATTTTTGGTCACCAGATCTTCAATATTCTAATAGCCCAAATGGCGACCAGATATGAATTTTTGGTAGCCACTCAGCTTTTCCAGTCGCCCAGGCGACCATTTCAGTAGACTATATTGAGGGCTGATAAGAGGTATATATCTCTGTTCGTTTGATAGTTTTCTTCTTTTTACTACTGATTTATTCATTAACAGTATAAATTAATCTAATATAATATTATACTCTTATATTAGCTCATATATTAGCTTAAATACTTATACTGTGGATTAATTTATTTTTGTGGGTATCAGTGGGTTGACGAAATCTTACATTTTCATGGATATTCGATTCCGTAGTTTTGTCAAGCTCTGCATGTACAAAGCCTATAGAAATGTGTACTTCGTTGAACATTTGAATTTCTGTTTCACCTGTTCCCACAAAACCTACAGAAATTGGTATCCAACATATAATAATGAATTCACAGTACTGCATTGTGCTAAAATATATACCTTTCTTTGAAATAATTTTTCTTTGATAATAGCTGTTCCCATTCATTAATCATTATATTTTTCAACTTAACAAATTCTGAATTTGTCCTCAGCAAACTTAACCTGTAATGAGAACATATATAAAACACAGCTAACTTTATTTCTGGTACATCTAGCTATATGTCATATATTTTACCATAACTAGAAATTGGTGTAGAGAGCTGTCTCCATTCTGTGTATAAATTTATCTCCCTAACATTATACATTGTCATTGTTTATTATTGGAGAAAAAAATATCAAACATATAAGTATTTCTCAAAGTCAAAAGACCTTTTCTATAAACTTAATGTTTTAACCAAATTATGTAATGTTAAAGTAATTTTTAAAACAGTTCAAAAATAGGGAAAAGAATTAAAATTCCAGTCTTCAACAAGTGTATTAATGTGTCTTGGATTTTTGTTGTTTCTTTTTATGCCTTCAGTTTTTGCTCAAATGATCCAGATATGGGATAGTTCAGTCTACACAAACCTATTTTTCTGATCAAATGCTGATGTGTTATATTTGTCCCAAAGTTAGGATTATGGTCAGTGGTTACATTATTCTTAAATATTTTTCATTTGTTGATTAGTAATTAAATGTAAATATCCCATCTTAGGTAGCCTATGTTATATTTATTTCAAACTTGTACTCTTTGACCAAATTAGCAAATGGTTGGAGATTAACTCCAAGATAAACATTTAGTTGGAATACAATATTGAGGTTTAGCATCATTAAAACTTGGTTAAGTTACCCTTTTCATTTGACCATGTCAAGTCAGCTGCTCCTGAGGATCATATGAAGAATTGTTCCAAAACTAGCCACATAATATATATATACACATTACTTACTATCTAAAATATTCTTGTCTTAGAGCTTAATATTATATTTGAATATTTGTCTATCATTAAACTACATGTATAATAACCTCTGATCTTTTTTTGTTGTTTTTTGTGTGTTGTTTTGTTGCTGCATCATTACCTTTTACCTCTTTACTCATTTAAAAAATGGGCAAAATGCAAGACAATTCAAGATAAATTATTGCAATTTAAGGAACATCTCTATGCAGATAATGTATCCTATATCAGAATGAGAGTTCTCATTATTGCAATAATCACCAAGTCTCATTGTGTACTTACATACTAGCTCTTTGACTTAATATTAGCCTTTTATAATCCAACAATTGTTGAGAACAATAATACACTGCTTCACCCCAGGCTTTCTTCATTTCCTGCAGAACAATACAATGACATGATATTATACAATAATTGTCAATTATTTATTCATTTTACTGTTTTAAACCAATAGATACATTTCTGAAATATTTTTCAATTTTCTACTGTAAACCAACTTGTTTTTGCTGATATTAACCTTTTCTAATTTTGTAATTTTGTTATTTTCTGTATTTATATAAGGAAAAATCAAAGTTTTAAATGTTCGTATTATTTCTATTGGAAAAAGACATCAAAGTAAGTTGCTAGCCAATTTGATATGTTTACAGTATCATTTTCTTTGTATCCTACTTCAATGTGTGGTAGGATTGTAGTTTTTCAACATTTTTCACATGACAGATAATTAATTTCTATTGTGCAAAATGTTGTGGTTTTTGCATTACAAACAACTGTCTGATTCAATTACCATTTACTTCAATACTGTTCCTTGGGTTATTGTTTCAGAGTCATATCTGACCCTTAAATTTTAAAAATACATAGTGAAATTTCAAACAAATGGGTTTTTTCATAAAAAAAATTCAACCAAAAAAAAGTAAAAGAAAAAAAAAAACTACCAAAGAAATTTCCATTTAGAGAAACTGAAAGTTTATATTGCTCACCTGGTATGTCAGTATTATTGTAGGCTCTTTCACGATATCCTGAACACGAGGTGAAAATGGTTTATAAAGTCTCTTAGATACAGGCTCTATTACCTCCCCTTTCTTAAACAAAAATACAACCCAATCTTCATCACCCTGTGAATAAACAGATTAGTAAAACAAGTAATCTTTTTATGTTTTTAAATCTTAGAAACTCTATGAGGGGTCTGGATTGGGGATAGAGAATTCAATTTCTTCTTTCTTTAATCTTAAGGCATTTCCTTTATCCTTAAAAATTATGCTTATTCTGTAATTTGTATATACATGTATATGAAAATCATTTAACAATTGACTTTTCTGTAAATATATAATTTCTTCATTCATTTCTGTAATCAGTATTTTACTACTTATTAGTTTATTTTCCACAACTGTTCTGTATACTTCATATTTTCTCTTCTTTATTTTTTTGCTCATTTTCTTTATTCATTATCTATTTTTGTCATTTTTCTCTTTTCTGCAAACCCCATCCAGAATATCCTCTATAACCTGTGTAGCACTGACAATAATAGTATAGTTTCTAAGACTTTTTATGTCAAGAATATCAAATATGACCAAAGTTCAGCAATTCTATTATGTATTCACTGATGGCAGAAAAAATGTCAGAAGTTAATGCATATTCTTGCAGCGTTTTCCATTCGGCATTTAAGCCGGGTGTGCCGACCACCTTCTTTTGAAAGCCGACCACCTTTCGATTTTAGGAGGTGGTCGGCTTTTTTTTCAAAATCCAGATTTTTTTCGGTTCCGTACCGTTAAAATTTGAATACTAATCCCGCCTTGTTTTCATTGACAAAGATGGCGTCCAATCGTCAAATTTCAATGTTTTCATAAATCAATCGGGGGAAAGAAAGGAAGATGACGATGATGATAAAGAAAATACTAGACCAAATAAGTTAAATAAAATTGATAGTAATGCTGAATTGGAAATTGAACAAAAATCAACCAAACAACGGAAAAGACACGCAAGTGAAGACAAATATGAGCAAGACTTCAAAATGACTTATAGTCACAGAGGAAGGATACTACTGTTCTGTGTGCCAAAAATACGGCACAAAAGCAAGAAACAGAACAGATACCTGGATCGAAAGGCCTTAAATCCATGCTGATGCATAAAATTGTAAATGAAAGAAGAGATAAAAGAGATAAATTTTTGAAAAATAAAATCAAAGAATATTTGACAATTAATATGACTACTTCTATTTATGTTTGTTCAACTCCATAAAATGTGAATATTATACTAATCTTTATTTCTGTGACCCCCACGTGCACCCACAGTAAATTAAAAAAGGTTGGACATTTAAAAAAAAACCACCCGGTTGCAAGTTATTTTTTTAAAACACCCACCTTACCTTAGTGAAAAAAGGAAAACACTGTCTTGGAACAGCAGTAATGATACCATTTGGAATCTTTTTAAATACAAGGGGATTAGTTTGAAATTGAAAATTACAGCTGTTCCAGATTTTAACACATAGGGGATGGATGGCACTTAAATTAATAAATTATTGAGGGTTGATTATTCTTTAGGACTTGGAAACAATTTTAATCAAAGTAAACATTTTTATATTTGGTAGTTGGGGTCTAAAAAAGAGTGCCTTCAATCCTTTACTTACTGAAAATCTGGAACAGCAGTTGTTTAATACCCTATAGGCTCATAGTTCCAATTTTCTCCTGGCACTAAATAAATGCAAAAAATAAGAAAATTTTATTTTAATCTTCTATGTACTTACGGGACTATTCCAACATTGCGTAGCTATTTTATTTGGATCAGGACTGGCACCACTGGCAAGTAGAATATCTTGTTCAACAATAGGAATTCTGGTCTCCTTTTCTATCATTTGTTGAATTTCAATCATTAAAGTCTGTTCTGTGATAGGGTATGATAACACTTGAAGTTCTGAGTTAGTAGCTACATTGAGTATGTGTATCATCTGAAAACAACGAAATATAAGTTTTTTGCAAAGTTGAAAATCTTTACTTATTTATCAATTAGGATGAAACTAAGAAGATATCATCTAATACATGTGAAATTGATCTTCATTACAGGACAAAATTTGGCAGTGTTTACTATGTTAAAATATAAGATTTACTTATAAACAAAAGATAATTTCTTAATGTGCAGAAAGGATTCAAATTGACTTTTATTAAAATTATAAGTTAAAAAATATAAGGTAATAGGGGAAAAAATGTGCTTTCTGTAAGCATGGATAGGCAGTTAACTTATCATAAACATGTCGCCAAATAACATTGTAGATTTCCTTTTTAATTTTATATTTTTACAAATTTTAGTGTCAAAATTGGTCTGAAAATCATAGGCATTTTGAAAATTGTTTTGAAAATCAATTTGTAAATGAATTTTTTTTTAAGCCCTGTAAAAAGTTCTGATTATAACTGGAAATCAAATCAGCATTACCTTCATATTCAAAATAGTATCTAGGAATGTAAAACATTTAGGTCTGTTGTCCACCAAGCCATGTCCTCTAGACTTAGGGTCCCATCGCAAAATCATACGTAGCCACTTCTCAAAATAGGCTTGCAATGTTCTATAAATTATAAATTAATCATATAATATTATTATTATAAGCAAATTATAGACTACACTTATAAAAAAAAAAAAAAAACTGCAGTATTCATTCATTGTATTCGAAGTGCATTTTTAAAACAAATGGAACAAATGCTTCAAGACAAAACTGTATGTCAAATGCATGAAACATTATTGAGATGAAGTGCATTCCTCCTGACTGTGTCTATGAATTTTTAAATTCATCTTAGTACTAACCAGATGCTGGGCGCAGCTTTAAACGACCGCAGAGGTCGAACCCTGAATATTTTGGGGCAAGTATGGACACTACATTCAAGCTGGATACAGCTCTGAATTTTGATTGTGATTAAATAGTTGACACAGCATAGGTTACTGACACAGAATGAATGTGGTCTAATGAACTTAAAATTATTTTTTTTTGCTTTTGAGCAATTCACTATGCTGTTGAATATTAATGCTCTCAAAAAAAATTATTTGAAGAAATTTTCTTTTTAATTTCTGAAATCTGAAATGAGAAAAGTTTAAACCCCCCCTCTCCCATTTTTTTTCACCTTCCTCTTCCCCTTACTCCAAAAATGATCTCAATTCAAATTTCTAATGGAGTTTGCAACAATAACTACTCATTAAAATACATTATAAAATATTAAAATATAAAATGTCATAGTCATGGTTAAAATTAATATTAATTAATAGTAACTTCTAAAAAAAAAATCGGAATGTGTCCAAAGGGACACAAATCATGCCCCCGCTAGCATATAACGTTATAAAGGGACATAACTCAAGAACTGTAAAAGTGAAGCTGCCAAAAAATGAACTTAACTGAGTTTAGAGGTAATAAAGCATTATATACACATGTCATTAAATTTAATTAAGACAAACTAAAGTTAAGAGAACAGAAACTAAAAAATTCTTCCAATATTTCCACTTGTAAAGGGGCATTACCCTAGAATGGTAATCAAAGTGCTTGTAATCACTGAATGGTAAAGATTGCTTTATCACTTGGTAGTAAAGTGAATATTACATTGTATATTGTATATAGCATTGATTTAAGTTGATTCAACTACTATTCTGGACAAAGAAAGATAACTCCAATTTTAAAAGATTTCATTAAGCATTGGTTTTAGGTGATTCAACAACCATTCTGGAAAAAGAAAGATAACTCCAATTTATTGTCTTGAAACTACAAAAATGCTTGTATTTGGCCCCTTTTTTGCCCTTTATTCCTAGACTGTTTGTCCAATAACCCTTAAAATATATCATAACCTTCTAATTATGGTATTAAACATTGTGGAACAATTTCAGAACAATTGAAATACTTTACACAACTTATTGTCCTGACACTAGATAAATGTTTGTTTAGGGCCCCTTTGGGCACCTAATTCCTAAACCTTAGGGACCATAACCCCCAAAATCAATCCCAAGTTTCCTTTTGTGGTTATAAACATTGTGTTAAAATTTTATTGATTTCTACTTACTTATACTAAAGTTATCAACAGGAAACCCTCCGTCTTTGGACGACGCTGACGACGACGTGATATATATACGACCGCAAAAATTTTGTGGTCGTATAAAAATGGTATAGCAATAGTGACAAGTAGTTTGTCATATGATGAGCTTCTTTCATTATAATTCATGTGTAAACTAAAAGGAGAGTTCTTACAGACTAGCAATCCATGATTATCTGGTCAGATTTTAGTTAAATACTTTATAAATTATTCAGAAATTAATTCATTCTAACAATTGAGATTTTCACATTATGGACTTTATTTAAATAAACAAAGTACTGTGATGTAGATTCAAGGAACTTTAAATACCTACCTACAAAGATAATTTGGCTGGAACAATGTTTTAGAGAATCTGACCTCTCCATTTGAGTCATGGTAAGCACAAATGTCATCTGGAGATTTCTTACACACTTCTCTATGCCTGTAATATCAAAGTCATACATTATAAAATCATCAAATTTATGTCCTGATAATTTTTTTAACATTACATTAAAGAAACATACTTTTTCAATTGTAAAATTTAATATGAGGCAGGCATTACCTGTAAATGGGGACGAAGTCTGTATTTTTTTTTGTAACTTAAATATTTGTTAAAAAAAAGAAACGGGATTACCGTAACGTTTCCGATTTTGGTTCTGTTGTTAGGGATTTTAGTTGTGACGTTATTTAAGTTATGACGTCATATGCAATGTAAACAAAGAAACGCTATCATCAGGTAACGTTTTTTCATATCAAGGAATTATTAAAAATGAAATTGGTATTGCGCTCCTTCCTATTTTATACTAGACTGATAAATATATATTTTACTCAAAGTTTCATACAACCGAGACCAGAAAAAGAAAGTGCATTGTAGATTTCTGCGCAGATGCGGGAATTCAAAACATGACATCCAAAAAAATAAACGATTTTGAGTTCATTAGTACAATGAAAATTTCGGGAAAATTTTCCCGATTTTTTTTTTATTGATTATTCTACTGTATTCTGTTTATTCATATGCCCCAATATTTGTTTTTTGCATAACACAAACACAAAGCTACTGAAATTTAAACTATAACATTTAGATAAAACCTAAATTTTCAATAATAGTTCATCTGACACTACATACCATTGAACAGGTGGTGATTGTGGCAAAAATGGTCGAACACCAGTTATACATTCAAACACAACGGTACCAAATGACCAGTAATCCACCGTACAGGTGTACTTCTGACTAGCAAATAATTCTGGAGCCTGCAAAATATAATTGTACATTCTGAGTTTATCTTTTATCAATATATCTGTTTTATTCTATGTTTGATGATATTGTATCCAGTATTTCCATTACAGCAGATTTCAGCAAATTTAATACTTTTAGTTAGAAATAGATCTTTTTTTTATTCAGAATTTTTTTTATATCTGATTGGCAAATTTGCATAATTTCTGGGTTTCTTTCCTGTACAAGTCAAGAAAAACATTGAAAATATCTAAATTTGCATGGTTTTGACAGAACTAACACCAATATTCCTATCAAAGTTGAGGATATACATTCTTATATCTTAAATACAATCTACATTTGGTTTGGTGTTTAGAAATAATTATAATGGCTTATGTATTCATTTAGGCTATCTAATTACATGGAATCTTCTGTAATAATGATTTTTCATTATTTCATTGGTTTTGTCCTTTTATGACAAGAAGTTGCATTTGGAAAAAACTTTGAAAATTGTTGGTAATTCAACAATATCTTTTTTCAGACACAGTGCATAGATTGACATAGAACTGACATCAATAAAATCTGCCTATATGATGTCAATTATTACTTACTAAATATTGCAATGTGCCCACAAATGAGGTACAAACACTACCCTGGTCAAGTTCTTTGGCATATCCTAAATCTATCAGTTTGTATATTATCTGAAAAGGAACAGTTTATTGTTAAGAATGCTTCAAGCTTGTGAATGTTATAATTTTATGAAATAACTGCATTAGACTAATGGCTTTATGGCATTTTATTGACCAGGAACAGGACAGAAGCAAAGCTGAGCTCCATATAGTTTTTGGTAGATTACCAATTTGTCCATTAACTGCCATTTAGTCTGAAATAATAAACATAGTTACTCAAAATTTACATGGGTTCATTAAAGAGGGCATAGCTGTTTATATACTGTGAATCAAAAAATTAATGTGGAAAAAAGTCACCCTAATCTTAACAGAGAAAATTATGAAGGATTAAATTCGTATATAAATTGTGTTTTGTTGCTTAAGGTGGTACCCAACACCTTAACTAAAATTAATTTGGCTCGTTTAATTTTCATAGTATTTACTTTGACCCTTTGACAAAAATATAAAAATTTCAGAAAATTTGAACCAACTATTTATCAGAAAAATTACACTGGTTATATAGCAGTTTGAGAAACACTTATTTTGATCATTGAGAAGCTTAATATTCCCTTAACAACACAACGTAATTAAAACGTTATCTCCCTGTAGTGTTAGGTACCACCTGAAATGTGCCCTTTCAAAAAAACAAGAACTAGCAACAAATATAGAAGTAAGGTTATTTCACAACCTTATACTTGACAATTGTATGCTCAGTGTCATTAGTTGATCCTAAATCAAACAACATTCACCTGTAACTGAATACAAACTATATGAATCAGGTCACAGAAAAAAAATATTAAAAAAATTTCTCCCACAACTTAATGACTTTATTTGAAGCCTTTGTAATAAGTACCCTATCTTCTGAAGGTTGTAGAACAATGTTTTCTGGTTTCAGATCTCTGTGTATGATACGTTTACTATGTAGATATTCCACTGCTGAGGCAATATCCTTCACTAAACACCTTACTTCATACTCTTTTAGGCCACAACAACTCTCTGGCTTGTTTAAAATCTGGAAATAATAAAACCAAAATTATAATACTGATTTCATTTATTTCCATAGGTTTGATCTCTAAGTGAATTTATAAAGCCTGAATCTTACTGCTTTAAGTAAGAAGCTTATAAAATAATATTCCTCTATACAGTTTTCTTTTGAGCAGGAGGAACTACTAACTTCTAGTATGTGTCATTTCAAATGGATGCATTGACAAATGGTTAAATGTCTAACATACATGTACAATCTATCAAATATATTTAGCCAAAGAACATGTTGATATGGTATAAATTTATAAACTAACAATCATTTATATGATCCTCACTTCTACTGCTCTATGAAACTAGAAAATTTTAAAAGTTCTAAAAAAATCATAAATGAATTCTGAAATTGATACAATTAAAAAAAGAATTTTAGTAACCCAAATTTTTCAACTAAATCATAAATGTGAAATTAGTGCAATCAAAAATATGAAATGGCTTATTTGCAAAGCCTTTCAAACTTTCAAATATATATAAAAATTACAAAGAACTCTAAATGTCTTAAGGATCAAACCTTTCTCAAATCTCCACCAGAGCAGTACTCCATGGCCAGTAATGGAAGATCATCTGGACCTACATCTAACTCAGGGGGTACATCTCTAGCACCTATCACATTCGGATGGACCAACTTTTTCATTATATTTACTTCCAGGGCCCATCTTTGTCTGTGACGAGCTGTCATCTCATTCTGGACCCTACATCTTTTCAGTGCTATATATTCTCCATTCTGATAAAAAATGATTAAAGAATGTTAATCTTCAATGATCTATATTGTTTGGAAAAATTATGAAAGTATCAAATTATTATTTCCCAAAAATATTTTATAATAGTATAATGACCATGAATGATGATACCCTTTAAATTCATGTGAATGTCTGTTTTGAGGTTTAAGGTAATAATCATGTTATAAAGTTTTTCAAAATCAGGTCAACCCCATAATTAGAGGGGGAAACCTGCATAGTTTTTGTTCAAACATTGCCAGGTGACCTGGTCTTTCATAAATTACCTTATCCTTCCACAGATGTACAGCTCCAAAACCTCCAGACCCCAGAAGTCTCTCTTCCTTCCATCCTCCTTTTTCACCACCTAAAGTGGCACTCATACCTGTGGAAAAAATCATTTTGTTTGAAGGTTACAATTTTTTTCTGGGCCTTCAACATGTTTACATACTTAAGAATTTCTACTTTAGGTCTTCAGAATCTTTCCAAATTTCCAAAAATTAGTGTT
Organism: Mytilus edulis; assembly: GCA_019925275.1. Classification (NCBI taxonomy): domain Eukaryota; kingdom Metazoa; phylum Mollusca; class Bivalvia; order Mytilida; family Mytilidae; genus Mytilus; species Mytilus edulis. Next base: position 53,704,811 of record CM034356.1, on the reverse strand, counting down.
TGGCCTGAAGTAAAAAAGTGTATCATGAAGACTTTATCTAGTAATGGGGATGCCACAGTATGATATTCTACATATTTAAAAGTAAATAAACAAGCCTACAATGAAAATTATCACATGGGCAGTGTTTCACAGTCAGTCATGAAATATTTAGCTGCACAAGTTTGGTAAAAAAAAGTTCACATTAAAACATTATATAATACTGGAATTAACAAAATTTGCACTTATTGGCAGATACATTTGTACATCTACAGTGGAGTCTCCTTTGTCCATGTAGCCAGTGATATCTCACATTATATGTACCTGGTTTTGCCACAGCCACAATGAAATACAACTGGGATCAAAGTCTTTGAAAGGACAGAAAATATTAAAATTGATCATGTTAGTTCAAGTATACATTTATAACATGGATCCAATGATTAATCATATGTACATGTATCTATTTTCCATATAACATGTATAATAAAATTACTTCATCAGCTAAAATTGGATTCATTTCATTCAAATTGTATCAAAATGAAATAAATTTTGCACTACATGATACATCCTTGGCAGTCTTTTTTGTTCAAATAAGTTTTAATTTGTAGTAAAAGCACATTCCTTTATTCATGTTTTTCAAAATAAGTGATTTTAAGATGGCATGGGCAGGACATTTGATGAATTCCAAAAACATGGTTTCCCTATAGCTAGCTAACATGCGGATACACATTCAATTTACACAAAATCTTGAGAGTGAATTCAGAATTACAGAAGATTTCATGAATTAAAAGTATGTTATGGATTTGTCTAACAAAATTATCAGATTATTGGTTTTGTGAATTTATACAAGTGCAGCCAAAAGTCTTAAACAATGTTAGATGAGCAGATCATACATTTTACATGGTACTGCACCATACCAAATTGAAAGTAGATGTTCTATCTCTGAATACACTCATATTATATGAACAGAAACATCAAAGTGTTATGAGATTGTAATTATTATAATTATTTTATTTATTTAATCAATCAAGATGTAAAAAGATGACAAAACTTTGAGTAAACCAATTGGAAATTTTCAGGAATAAGACTTATTGATAGCCAGTCATGACACACGAATCCGGGTCCGATAGCGCCCATTCACGTTCGCACCCACTCATGTTCGCCCACTTTCACTTTCGCACCCAAAGTCTGTTTGCACCCAACATGTTCGCGCCCAATTTTAATTAGTTTTGTGTTCAATAACTATAGCTTTGTAATCAAGTTTTGGCAAGTGTATTCTTATATTTGTTGTCATTGTCTCAAAATAAAGTGAGACAGCATTTTTTTTGTGATGAATAAATCTTAATCATGTTTTGGATAGTGTATTGTTAAAAAAAAATAATCCTTTCTAAATAAAGTGGGATTCTGTCAACGTTTTATTTTGTGTTGAATAACTCTTCATCATGATTTGGTTAGTGTATTGCATACCTGTCAACTGACCCGTATTCTGCGGGTGTGACCCGAGATTTTCACAATTCTGAGGGATCACCCGGAACACCAGCCGGGTCATTGAAATAACCCGGGAATTCCGAAAAATGACCCGATTTCCCCCGTATTTCTTAGCCTTGAGATTGATTTCATAAGTAATATTCCCTCAAGAATATTCCATTGAAATACCGGCAAATTCGTAATTCTTCCATGAACAGGAAGTTCATCTAGCTATGTAAACTGTCAAATTAAGTGACCCATTAAGTGCATGGCTTCACTTGACAGCTTTGGTGTCAAACACACTGTTAATTAACACCAATTACCTTAGCTTTAGGTCGTAAATAAATTGCACCATAATTGGTTTACAAACTGAACTAGAGTTACTTCCCCTTATTTGTCACCATTCAAAATTATTCCTTATATTTACGTTTTATGGGTGAAAAAGATTAAATCATAAAAATATAAAATTCAAATACATATTGAAAAATAACTTTTCATTATTTTTATACCTTTATACAATTTTATAAAAAAAAAAAAAAAGTTGAAAATTATTTTTTACATTTATACTTCCTTTAACTGTATTACTATATTTTATCATAGTCTAATTTCCTTGTTATATGAAGAATACCGACCGTGCAATGGCTGTATAGCCAGTCAAGGTCGTTAAAAACTTCCATTTGTTGTTATGAAGAATAGTATGGTTAAAGCCTACATAGTCAATAGTCTCAAACATTTAAGAATTACATTAATTCTAGTGTTTTATGATTGTAGTATTTTCTCTCAAAAAGTAAAGCAAATAAGACTGAGTTACACAAATTCATAAAATCTTTAAAAGTGCAATGAAATAATATTTAATAAGATTTAAAATGACCATTGATATACATTATAAGAAAATGTACCATAAATACTGAAATTCAGCTCGAAAAAGTTTGTACGCGTTATGACCTGAGATTTGATTCTTCAATGCAGGTCATGACCTGCATTTTTATTGTCACAGGTTGACAGGTATGGTATTGCTATAACTTTGTTTCATTGACTTGTTTCAAAATAAAGTGAGATTCTGACTACGTTATTTTATTTGTGTGTTGAATAAATTTTATCATGTTTTGGTTATAATAGTGTATTGCTATATTTTATTGTTTCAGATCATTTAGGGACCAAGCTGTTAAAAACAATTATCTTTTGTGTTTTTTCATTTAAAATCTTGAATGTTTTAATTTACTTACACCAAAGCAATTTATAACAACAATCATGATTTTCCAATTATTCAAATGGAATTTGAATAAAAATTAGGCGCGAATGTGTAGAGTGCGAACGGACCTTGTGTGCGAACGTGTAGGGCGCGAAAGTCTATTGGGCGAGAACGAACCTGATACCATGACACACAGTCCCTTTGACTCAGACTATCTGTTGACCAATAACAGACCCCTTCAGATTGGATCAGACTGATGTAACAGTCTTGAGATAATAAAATAGGGGAGGTTGTTTAGTACAATAGTGGCATTAGTGATGAACTTGAAAATTAAATAATTGTAAACAAAAATATTTTCAGTTTTACGAGAAATGTCACCTCAAAAATACTAAGGACGAAGTTAATTTTGTTTGGATTTAATAAGGCTGATAAAAGTTCGAATATTATGTGTTGTCTTTTAAATTAAAACCTGTAGTATTTTCATTGTAGAAAGAAATATTGCTTGTTTCATTTCACCATCACATTCTTGGAAATTTTTACTTCCTGCCAATGGCGATTGTAAATTTGATAAAAATACGGTAAAGGAATTGTTCATTTCCGGTATTTTCAGCAGGTGGCAGTTAGGTCCGCTGCTGTATGCCCTGGGGTAATCGGTGCCCTGAGGTAATCGGTGCCCTGAGGTAATCGTGGTAATGCGTCATTGATTAAATACGCACGAAAATATAGTTCTTATTTAGATAGATCTTAATACCAAATTTTAATGTGACCAAATACCAAAGATGTCAACAAACTTCCCAAATGATGTTATTATTTGTATTCACCGATCATTCATTTCGTATGTACGTGTAGGGTGGGGATGGCTGGTAAAATTATAAACTTTTATTTTTTATAAAAGTTCAATTAATGATCTGAAGTATTCATTCATGACAGGGTTACCTGAGGTAACCACAATTATAACAACAAATACAACCATTAAACTCAAGTCAACTGAGGTAACTTTATTTATACATCACATAAACAATACAAATCTATGAAGTCCTACATTCTAAATGAAGAAATTGTGTAATGAAAATATAAATGTATACACTAGCAAAGTATGTACTAAAAATTCTTTCATACCAGGGTAACCTGCGGTAACCCAAACAATAACAGCAAATACAACCTATTTAACTCAAGTTATTTCAAATCACCTTTACATATTATACATCACATAAACAATATAATTTCAATGAATTCCTACATAACAAAAGAAGAAAGTGGTTTAATACAGCATAAATGCATAAGGCTCCGTGTTGAAGGCCGTACTTTAACCTATAATGGTTTAATTTTTAAATTGTTATTTGGATGGAGAGTTGTCTCATTGGCACTCACACCACATCTTCCTATATCTATATACTAGCAAAGTATCTACTAAGTATTTTGTTATGACAGGGTTACCTCAGATAACCCATAAAATAGCAACAAGTATTATCCATTGATATCAAGTTAACTAAAGTCGCTTTTCCGATATATCACATAAACAATACACATCTATGAGGCCTACATGTAAAATAAAGAAATTGTTTGATTACAACATAAATGTTTTCTAATAAGCATTCTTTATAACATGGGTACCTGAGGTAACCCCAGACATAATTACAAATATAACCCACTTAACTTAACTAAAGTAAACTGATATCACCTTTACATGTACATCAAATAAACAATACAACTTTCATGAAGTCCTACATTCAAAAAAACAGAAGTTTGTTTATTACAATAAATGTAAACACTACCAAAGTATCTACGAAGTAATCATTCATGACAGGGGTACATGAGGTAACCCAATAATTACAATAAATACAACCCATTCAACTAAGTTAACTCAGGTTACATTTAAATATAATTACCATGCATACACAATTCACAAATCTATGAAGTACCTACATTTTAGTATTAACAAAATTGAAGAGTCATTACAGCATAAATGCATATTATCAACAAATGTATATCTACAAACAGTATTCTTTCATAACAGAATTACCATCATGTTATTTCATAAAATAACAACAAATATTAATCCATTCAAATTTATAGTAACTAAGCGCCTTCCTGAATATCATAAAGCAATTACTTATCATATGAAGTAAAATGGAAAAAAGTAAATGGTTTATTACAAGTTAATGTATATTGAAACTATTACGACGTATTCTTACGGAGGTTACCTCAGAAAACCCAAAACATCACAACAAAGATAACCATCTAACTCAAGTTCACTCAGTTACCTTTATTAAATCACATAAAAATACAATCTTGAGTCCTACATTTCAATTAAACAATGTGTACTTGCAATAGATGTATACACTAGCAAAGTATCACTAGAATTCTTCATGCAGGGTTACCTGAGGTAACCAAAAAATAACAGAAATACACCTATATTAATCAAGTTAATTAGATCGCCTTTACAATACATCACATAAAAATATAACTTCAAGAATTCCTACATTAAAAATGAAGAGGTTGTTATTACACCATAAATGCATTTACTGCAAAGTATCTACTAAATACTTCTGTCATGGCCGTTACCTAGGTAACTCATAAAATAGACAAAAGTATTATCCATCATACTAAGTTAACTTAGGTCGCCTTTCAATATATCACATACAACAATACCCATCTATGAAGTCCTACATTTCAAATAAAGAAATTGTTTGATTACAACATAAATGATTACACTAGCAAACTATCTAAAAAGCATTCTTCATAACATGGGTACCTGAGGTAACCCAGACATAATTACAAATATAACCCACATAACTGAAGTTAACTGAGGTCACCTTTACATATGCATCACATAAACAATACAACTTTCACGAAGTCCTACATTCAAAATAAAAAAGTTTGTTTATTACAATTAATGTAAACACTAGCAAAGTGTCTACGAAGGATTCATTCATTACAGGGTTACCTCAGGTAACCATAACAATAATAACAAAGATAACCCATCTTACTCAAGTTAACTGAGGTCACCTTTATATATATATACATGACATAAACAATACAACTTTCATGTAGTCCTTCATTTGAAATAAAGAAGTTTGTTTATTACAATTAATGTAAACAATAGCCAAGTATCTACAAAGAATTCATTCATTACAGGGTTACCTCAGGTAACCCAATAATAACAACAAATACAACCCATATAACTCAAGTAAACTCAGGTATCACCTTTAAATATATATGCATCACATAAACCATACAAATCTATGAAGTCCTACATTTTTAAATTAAGAAATTGTGAAATTCAAATATAAATGTATACACTTACAAAGTATATACTAAGAATTCTTTCATAGCAGGGTTACCTGAGGTAACCAATACAAAAACAACAAAAACAAACTATTTAACTCAAGTTAATTAAGATCACCTTTACATATACATCACATAAACAATATAACTTTAATGAATTCCTAAATTAAAAATAAAGAAGATGATTTATTACACCATAATTGGATATACTGGCAAAGTATCTACTAAATATGCTGTCATGACAGGGTTACCTCAGGTAACCCATGAAATAGAAACAAGTTTTATCCATTCACATCAAGTTAAGTTAAGTCGCCTTTCAGAAATATCAAACAATACACATCTATGAAGTCCTACATTTAAAATAAAGATATTGTCCGATTATAACATAAATGTTTACACTAGCAAACTATCTCAAAAGCATTCTTCATAACATGGGTACCTGAGGTAACCCCAGACATAACTATAAATATAACCCACTTAACTGGAGTTATTTGAGATCACCTTTACATATATATCCCATAAACAATATAACTTCAATGAAGTCCTACATTCAAAATGAATAAATTAGTTTATTACAATTAATGTAAAGACTAGCAAAGTATCTACGAATTATTCATTCATGACAGGGTTACCTCAGGTAACCCCAATTATAACACCAAATACAACCCATTTAACTCAAGTGAACTCATGTAACATTTACATATAATCGCATAAACAATACAAATCTATGAAGTCCTACATTTTAAATTAATAAATTGTGTAATTACAGCATAAATGCATATACCAGCAAAGTATCTACGAAGTATTCTTTCATAACAGGATTACCTCAGGTAATCCAAAAAATAACAACAAATATAATCGATTCAAATCAAATTAACATAAGGTTGCAGTCTTATTAATGACTCCTCCATAGGCTTACATGCAAAACAGCTGATCTTAGAAAAAAAATTCATGTTCATATCATCTATGTACCAAAGTGAAATTGTGATTTAATTGAAAAAAGGGGGTCTTGCCACGAAGAATAAAACGTTACGCAATCGTGAAGTCAATTCATTTTTTTTCTACTTTCTGTTTGCTATTTTTACTAGACCTCACCACTTCAAGTAAACATGATATCCTTCCACTTTCCTGGAATGATATCCCCAAAAGATGCAAGATTTTTTAAAAAGTCTATATTTATTTTTCCATTCACCATAAACCTATAAACAAACAGAAAAAAATGAGTTCAGAAAAAAATTCAGTCTACTAAATTATCTGTAAATCTCTTTCTTGTCTATCTTTATGAATAACCTGACCATGAACAGTTGTACAGTGGTTCAATGAGGTAACCTGACCATGCACAAGAGTACAATGGTTCCCTGAGGTAACCTGACCACGCACAGTTGTACAGTGGTTCCCTGAGGTAACCTGACCATGCACATTAGTACAATGATTCCCTGAGGAAACCTACTATGCACAGTAGTACAATGGTTCCTGAAGTAAACTGACCAGGCACAGTAGTGTAATTGTTCCCTGAGGTAACCTGAACTTGCACAGAAGTACAATGGTTCCTTGAAGTAATCTGACCATGTACAGTAGTACCATGGTTCCCTGGGGAAACCTGACCATGCACAGTAGTAAAATGGTTCCCTGAGGTAACATGACAATGCACAGTATCACAATGGTTCCCTGAGGTAACCTGGCCATGCACAGTAGTACAGTGGTTCCCTGAGGTAACCTTTCAATGCACAGAAGTACAATGGTTCCCTGCAGTAACCTGACCATGTACAGTAGTACAATGATTCCCTTGGGAAACCTGACCATGCACAGTAGAACAATGGTCACCTGAGGTAACATGACAATGCACAGTAGTACAATGGTTCCCTGAGGTAACCTGACCATGCACAGTAGTACTGTGGTTCCCTGAGGTAACATGACCATGTACAGTAGTAAAATGGTTCCCTGAGGTAACCTGACCATGCACAGAAGCACAATGGTTCCCTCGGTAACCTGACCATGCACAGTAGTACAATGGTTCCCTGAGGTAACATGACAATGCACAGTAGTACAATGATTCCCTGAGGTAACCTGGCCATGCACAGTAGAACAGTGGTTCCCTGAGGTTACCTGGCAATGCACAGAAGTACAATGGTTCCCTGCAGTAACCTGACCATGTACAGTAGTACAATGATTCCCTTGGGAAACCTGACCATGCACAAGAGTACAATGGTCACCTGAGGTAACACGACAATGCACAGTAGTACAATGGTTCCCTGAGGTAACCTGACCATGCACAGTAGTACTGTGGTTCCCTGAGGTAACATGACCATGTACAGTAGTACAATGGTTCCCTGAGGAAACCTGATAATGCACAGAAGCACAATGGTTCCCTGCAGTAACCTGACCATGTACAGTAGTACAATGATTCCCTTGGGAAACCTGACCATGCACAGTAGTACAATGGTTCCCTCGGTAACCTGACAATGCAAAGTAGTACAATGGTTCCCTGACATAAACTGACCATGCACAGTAGTACAATGGTTCCCTGAGGTAACATGACTATGTACAGTAGTTCAATGGTTCCCTGAAGTAATCTGATCATGCACAGTAGTGCAATGGTTCTCTGAAGTAACCTGACCATGCACAGCAATACAGAGGTAATATTAGGTAACCTCACAATGTTCAATCATACAGAGGTGACCAGAGGTAACCTCACCATGTGAGCAATCATAGATATGATCTGAGATACAGGAAATACACAGTAATTTAGAGATGACCTAAGGTTATCTGACCATGTACAAAAGTCCACTGGAGATGTGAGGTTTTTCCTTGAAAATATCCAACATCTCTCAAATAAGATTGATTAAGACAATTAACATTTTAAAAAAGCAGTTATATACTATATAACCTGTGCTTGTAACTACGTTACTTTCTAAGTAATGTTAAATGAAAAAAAAATAGATTACTGTTCGTACTGCAATGTTTCTCTTTTTTAATACTGGTGAATTTTGATTTTGATACTCATACTAATGAATATTATGCATGAATATAGATAAGATCAGCACGTGTAGCCATAGACTGAGAGTTGTAGATTTGTAGTGTAAATATATAGATGCCGTTTATAGAATACAAAATTAGATCAGAAACATAGTTATTAAAATTGAGAAAGGAAATGGTGAATATGTCAAAGCGACAACCACCCGACCATAGAGCAGACAACAGCCGAAGGCAATCAATGGGTCTCCAATGTAGCGATAATTCCCGCAGCTGTAGGTGTCCTTCAGCTGGCCCCTAAAAATATGCATAATAGTTTAGTGATAATGGACGTCATACTAAACTCCGAATTATACACAAGAAACTAAAATTTAAAATCATACAAGCCTAACAAAGGCCAGAGGCTCCTGACTTGGGACATGCGCAAAATTGCGGCGGGGTTAAACATGTTTATGAGATCTCAACCCTCCCCCTATACATCTAGCCAGTGTAGAAAAGTAAAAGCATAACAATACGCACATTATAATTCAGTTCAAGAGAAGTCCGAGTCCAATGTCAAAAGATGTTACAAAAGAAAATAAATAAAATGACAATAGTACATAAATAACAACAGACTACTAGCAGTTAACTTACATGCCAGCTCCAGACCTCAATTAAACTGATTGAAAGATTATGTGTTCATCATATGAATATCAGGCACAATCCCTCCCGTTAGGGGTTTAGTATCATACTATCATAAAATATATAAGAACATAACCGTGTCATGCCAACAACTGTTTTTTAGAAATAGATGTGTTTAGTTCCGATTCAAAGACTCTATCGGTGAATCAATATTAAAGACAAAATATGCAATCTTTAATGACCTGACAACAGTATCGTAACTATATCCCTTTTTAATAAGTCTATTTAAAGGTTTTGTTAGTTTCTGAGGAGAATACTGACATTTTTTTTCTTTATATAGCATATTTCCATAAAAAAAAATGGATGTGAAATACTAGTACCTGAACGTATAAGATGTCTGCATGTTGAGTTATATTTACGAATTATTTCCTTATACCGATGATAAAATTTAGTAAATGTTTTGACCAGTTTGTGATATCGAAAACCCTGGTGTAATAATTTTTTAGTAATACATAAATTTCTCTCGCTAAAATCTAATACGTTGTTACATATACGAAAGAATCGTACAAGTTAAGATATATAAACACCATAAGATGATGACAAGGGAACGTCACCATCTACAAATGGATAATTAACAATAGGAAATGAAAAAACATCTCTCTTATCAACAATTTTTGTATTAATCTTCCCGTTTATGATATAGATATCAAGATCGAGGAAAGGGCAGTGGTCATTGTTATCATTAGCTTTAATTAAAGTAAGTTCTACAGGATAAATTTCTTTAATATACATACGGAAGTCGTTATTATTGAGAGCCAATATATCATCCAAATATTTAAAAGTATTGTTAAATTTTTGTATCAAATATTGTTTTGATGGGTCTTTGCTAATTTAAGTCATAAATTGTAACTCATAACAATACAAAAACAGGTCCGCAATAATTGGTTCACAGTTAGTCCCCATTGGAATTCCAATAACTTGACGATATACGGAATCTCTAAAGCGAACAAAAATGTTATCAAATAAAAATTCAAGCGCATAAATAGTATCAAAGCATGTCCATTTGACATAGTTCTTTTGTTTATTGCTACTAAAAAATGATCGCAAAGAGTTTGAACATATGTGCTCGCATTCCGACTTTTTAAATGACCAGTTAATTAGGGATGTGATTTTTTTTCTTAATAAGAATATGAGGCAAAGTGGTATATAGGGTAGAAAAATCAAAACTTTGAACAGATTTCGAATCACCAATATATGCATGCAATTTATCAAGTACTTCCAACGAGTTTTTGACACTCCAAAAGTAATTAATTCCACTATTATCAAAAGCCTTATTTGAACAATTTATTATCAGTTTTTTTTATTGTAACAAGTGTACTAGTAAGTAAAACAGACAATTTAGTAGTTGAACAATGGACAGTGGCGGGTCCAGGGGTGTTCTGGGTATAGGAACCCTTTTTTTTGGAGATCAATGCATTTGAATGGAAAAATATAGTTGGAACCCCCTCCTTGTGTCCTGGATTGGGAACCCCCCCTTTTTTAAATGGATGGATCCGCCACTGCCCCTCATGCAGTCGAACAAGATGGACTGATTTTAATAATCTATCTATTAAATGTTATCATTTTCTACTTATGTTACTTTAAAAGAAGTAACCAAAATCAATATATGCGTAATCTGTTCATATGTAAGTGTCATATATTACCAAACACAATGATAGTCAAAGTTTCAACAGGACATTCACGAAACTTAGGCAGCAATCATTTCATTTTCAGGGGGGGGGGGCTATGGTTTTTTTTTAAAGTTTGTTTCTAATTGTTCTGCCACTATATGTAATGCTTGAAATGAAAGAAAAAAATGTTTTCGACCTGTCTCCAAAAAATCCATAGCCCCCCCCCCCCCTCGAAAATCAAATGTTTGCTGCCTTAGGCATGTGTGGATAACTTTTATTCTGTAATAGTTAGTTTAAATAATTGTATATACATTTATTTACATAAATCTCTATGAAACCAGTTTTTGACAACTATTATTATAAAAGTTTAAATCGCCATTCAAAAAGTGTTTTCTTTAAGTCATTTACGTTTCACTAAATAAATATCTGTTCACGTTGCAATGATCACAAAAAAACAAATATTTGGATTTTTTTTCGTGAATTATTTGTTGTAACTTATTGTAAAAAATTGTATGTGTTCCTGTTTTCTCCTATTTTTCGCACATATACTGTCAGTCGAAATAGAAAGTACAATGATGTATTTTTAGTTTATTCTATTTTTAGATCATGTTATTACTACGCATATGGGCACTATTGCCACGATTACCTGAGGGCACCGATTACCTCAGGGCATACAGCAGCGGACCTAACTGCCATCTGCGTATTTTCATATACCAGACTTTGACCCAGCTTTTGCTTGTGTCATGTTTGTTTAAAAAAAATTATCACAGAATGAGCGGTCTTCAAGTTAATTAATACTATTACTATTAAAACATTTAGTGTGATATGACTTTACTTACTTTTCAAAAACCTTACCATCACCATCATAGACCACAACGAGCCGGTTGGTCGAAGGTCGACAGAGTCGCTCGGGAAAGATTTCGGATAAGAAAGTTAAGGACAGTTTCCCCAGAGGGCATAAATGAAAAAAACATAGAACGAGTCACTCATTCTCCTGTCATCAATTTTTTCCAGTAACCCCGGCTTCCGTACTGGCTTTACAGTTTGGTGATATTTTTATATTCAAGTTACAGGGCTCCATTCATTTGGGATGGTCCCCCCAAAAAAAAACCAAAAATGCCCTAAACGATCCAAGTTGGTATAATATTTCAAATTTGACAACGGTAGGGCAATTGCAACAGAAACTACTTATTTAAGCCTCCCAAACGAATAGCAGTTTAAATATGATTAGAAAAAAAAGTTTTATTTAATAAGGTAAAATAATTGAACGTGGCTACGTACTTGTACATCCATCCCAAATGAATGGAGCCCTGTAATATAAAAAAATCACCAAACTGTAAAGCCAGTGCGGAAGCCGGGGTTTAATATAATTTAATAAAATATAGTCAACGATAATAAAATATATAAATATATAAATATATATCTACATATGTCAGATCTAACATTATTGGGTTGATGTTTAGACGAGTTGTATATATGTCATATATATGTAGGACTCTAAAGTACGATGGGGACGCTAAAATGCGATGGTCACACTAAAGTGCGATGGCCTACGCTAAAGTACGATGGTTTGATACGCTAAAGTGCGTTTTTCTGCAAATACATCGACGTATTATAAACGTTCGACAGCATTATGACGTGAATTTTTGTCCAGATTAAGGATTTTGATTACACGAGAAAAGAAAGAAGAGAAAAGAACTAGAGGCTCTAAAGAGCCTGTGTCGCTCACCTTAGTCTATGTGAATATTAAACAAAGCAAAAGATGGATTCATGACAAAATTGTGTTATGGTGATGATGATGTGTTTGTAGATCTTACTTTACTAAACATTCTTGCTGCTTACAATTATCTCTATCTATAATAAACTTAGCGCAGTAGTATCAGTGGAAAATGTTAGTGAAAATTTACAAATTTTATGAAAATTGTTTAAAATTGACTATAAAGGGCAATAACTCCTTAGGGGGTCAATTGACCATTTCAGTCATGTTGACTTGTTTGTAAATCTTACTTTGCTGAACATTATTGCTGTTTACAGTTTATCTTTATCTATAATAATATTCAAGATAATGACCAAAATCGGCAACATTTCCTTAAAATTACCAATTCAGGGGCAGCAACCCAACAAAGGGTTGTCCGATTCATCTGAACATTTCAGGGCAATTAGATCTTGACCTGATAAACAATTTTACCTCGTCAGATTTGCTCTAAATGCTTTGGTTTTATAGTTATAAGCCAAAAACTGCATTTTACCCCTATGTTCTATTTTTAGCCGTGGTGGCCATCTTGGTTGGTTAGCCGGGTCATGCCACACATTTTGTAAACTAGATACCCCAATGATGATTGTGTACAAGTTCGGTTAAATTTGTCTTAGTAGTTTCAGAGGAGAAGATTTTTGTACAAGATAAGAAAAATTGACGAAAAATTGACAAAAATTGACTATAAAGGGCAATAACTCCTTAAGGGGTCAACTGACCATTTTGGTCATGTTGACTTTTTTGTAGATCTTACTTTGCTGTATGCAACTTTAAGTATGACCTTTAACACGGGGCATTGTCTTATAACATATTATTTTATTAAAAAACGACTTCCACTACATTCCAGATGTACTAACAATACTTCAGTGTAACCATTACACCTTTTGAACAACTATCGTACTTTAAATAAACATAAGATGATGTAGAATAAACTTTCCATTCAATCACCAAATGCTGTTCATGTATGCAGCTAATAATCATACGGCCGTCAACGTAAAACATTGGTCCATGCCGCTTCAAGCTTTATAGGGTTATACAATGACCAGTGTAAAATAATTCAAAAGATAAAGACTACGGCTTGACACACAATCAAAACAATAAACGAAAATGTGATAGGTACTCAGCAACAAACGAAAACCATTGCCTGAACCACATTCCCGTTACACCATCGGACTTTAGCGTGTTATACCATCGCACTTTAGCGTGATTTCTGATCGCACTTAAAAAAAACAAACAACCATCGCGCTTAAGCGTCTGACACCATCGCACTTAGCGTAGACCATCGTACTTTAGCGTGACCATCGCACTTTAGAGTACCATCGCACTTTAGAGACCTATATATATATTCTGGACGTATGATCTTTTTCCCGCCCTGGAAAATAAGGGTCTGTTGAAAATTCTGCAAGGGAAATGGTAGCCGATCTATCGAGGAATAGACATGCAGAGTATTTTATTGGATCTGGCTTAGCAAAGATAGACTCAATCATGGTATAATTGTCAAACGTGCACTACGAAACACTTAGAGAAAAATCATTTGGAATACATTTATCCAATTCGATGACACATGAAAAGAAAATACAATGATGACAGCTGCAGGTTAAACACAACCTTGCCGACTGAAAGGTGTATTTAAAAGTGTGTTTTTTTTTGTATGTTGATGAAGTCTGTGCACTGGACACACGCTATACCATATAGTACAACCATTGATATAAGAGTGTAAGACGTTATAATAGAATAAAATTGAGAATGGAAATGGGGAATGTGCCAAAGAGACAACAACCCGACCATAGAAAAAAACAACAGCAGAAGGTCACCAACAGGTCTTCAATGTAGCGAGAAATTCCCACACCCGGAGGCGTCCTTTAGCTGGCCCCTAAACAAATATATACTAGCTCAGTGATAATGAACGCCATACTAATTTCCAAATTGTACATAAGAAACTAAAATTATAATAATACAAGACTAAGAAAGGCCAGAGGCTCCTGATTTGGGACAGGCGCAAAAATGCGGCGGGGTTAAACATGTTTGTGAGATCTCAACCCTCCCCCTATACCTCTAGCCAATGTAGAAAAATTTTATTGTCGTTTTGTACATCGATCCTGGCGTTGGTTTCTCGTTTGAATATTGGTTTAAAATGTTTGGGTTTTTCCATAGCTTGATATGCGTTTTGAGGTTTTTTTCTCTTTGTCTGTGGTTTTACGGTGACCTGATATCTGCGTCATTTTGTCTCTGGTAAAGAATTGTTTCATTTGCAACCAAACCACGTCTCCTAATTCTAAATGCATAATTCTTAACAACAGCAAGGTGACTCCCGACTATTCAATAATTCAAGGTCTAAATCGTTCATAGCATAAAGAAACAGTCATGACCAGAATTTATCAAAGATTTGCAAAAAAAATATAATCTCCAAATGACAAAGGATAAAGATATAACATAATACTGGTCTGAGAGTACCTGTAGCTACTGAAAGCTAGACTAAGTTCAAAGCCACTTGGGGTTCGTGTTGTTTATTCTTTAGTTTTCTATGTTTTGTCATGTGTACTATTGTTTTTCTGTTTGTCTTTTTCATTTTTAGCCATGGCGATGTCAGTTTGTTTTAGATTTATGAGTTTGACTGTCCCTTTGGTATCTTTCGTCCCTCTTCTTTTACAACTATAAAAAAAAAACATGCATCTAAGAAGTGTATTTCATCTTTCGTAATTCGCTTTAAGTTATGGTATCATCTGTTTTTTATTTGCCAAATGCTTTTCTTATTAAATTGTACTAATAAAATAACTGTTTAACGTTTTCAATAAATCTGTCATTAATTGCTCAAGAAATAGCTACAACAAAGCTACCAAAATAAGAAATGGCTACAACAAAGCTACCAAAACAAAACCAACTATCACATAACATAATGAATACCTTGTGGATAGTTGTCTCATTGGCAATCATACCACATCTTTTTTTTATACTTTGTTAACAAGAAAAAAGAAAATAGTTGAACTGAATGATATAAGATGACGCTAGTCGGTTTCAAAAAGTAAAAAAATCCAATCAAAACTGTTCCACACAACAACACAAAAACCTGATAACGTATTTGATTAGACCTTTTATTTGATCGTTTGAAGATGAATATTAATTTTCATTTGGATTTAAATTAATAAAAGAGATAAATGTTTTCAAGAATGTTGCTTTATTGTAAATGTGTATGGATTCAAATCTTTTCGCAGGTTGGTGTTATGAAGTCGCATTCCTTGGTTTTGTCGTTCCATTTCAGTGTCCCTGGACATTTTCGATCATATTTCACTCGAAAAACGCAAGTGACGTAGGCTTCACACGATTCGCATGACTGGAAGTAGCCAAGCATGTTCTTTGAACATTTCGTGATGCATGCTGAAATTAAAAATAAAATACATGTAATTACATGATTACTTAGTAACTATGTTTGATATATTTCTAATAGTAACCAGTATTATTTTTATTAATACAAATGCATCTTTACACTTTTAAAACAAATGACCATTTGATATGCAGGAATCAATAGTGTAAAAAGAAGTACGCATGCGTAGCAACAGTTTAAAATGAATAGTCAATCCCCAAAAAATCCACCCTCCCAAACCAAGATAACACAATGGTTGTCCCTTAACAAAACTCCGTCTTGTGAGATCTTGATATTTTGATATTAGCGATTCGCCATTTTATAATTTGATAAAAAAAGACTTGGTGCAAATGTACTTCGAAAATTTATACAGGTCTGCAAGACTCCATTTTCACTGGTATGTTCTATTGTAATGATGTTATACTATATGTATGTGCAACATGAAGAAAATATACTTACTTTTTGCCTTCACTTTTGCCTGAGCTGCAACAGAATAAAATGAAAAGAAAATAACTAAAATGAATAGATAAAAAAAATATCAATTCAATTGATTATAATACACAATACATTACCAGATTTAATCAGATTTTATAAAAACATAGCATCGAACCTACGTTGTAGTTCCTATATCATGTCGAAAACTTTAATAGTTTATTTCAAACCAAAAGCAATACAGCTTATAGGTATATCATAAATATATACATGTATATCATAACAGAACATTTTAATTACAATCGGAGGCAAGACTACATAGTATAAATCATTCAGAAGATTGTCATGAAAATTTTATATCTATGGCGTGCTTCAGATATTTTCCTAAATTAGACAATTCCGATACATTCTTTGTTGACAACTAATTAAAAACAGATGCATTTGTATAACAATACCTTTTTATATACATTTTTCTTTTATCGTCATATTTTGGACATTTCAAAATAAAATGAAATTCATCCTCGATGTCACCCTGGTTACATAAGATACATAGATAATTGTAATTAAGATTCGAATACTGTCTTGATGGTAGCCGAATTTTTCGAATGCTTCTTTGTGTGTTTTAAGTTTTATGACACAGAGTTTAGATACTATAGTAGGAAAATGGATGGTTTTGTGCTAACGTAAAAACTGCTTTCTATAAACCTAACTTATCATATTTTGTACTTGTATAATACATAAATTCGAATAATATGGGTCTTGTGGTTTTTGTTTGTAAGTCGGCTATTAGTGGTTTTTGTGGTCTGTTTTATTTTTGGCAATTCTTATGATTTGTTTTGTGTAGTATCGTTTTAAATAATGTACCACATTTAACTTCCGATCAGACACACTAAAAATTATGCAAAGAACCAACATATAGAACCAACATAGACCAATCCGTCTCTTAACCTTATTTGGTTTATTTTTTGTCGCTTATGTTGGGTGATTTATTGAATTATCAAAAGTTCGATGGTTTGTAGAGATGATGAGGTTTTTGATGAGAATGATCTAAAATCCAGGTTCAACCCTCCGGTTTTTTTTTAATTAAAATGTCCTGTTTCAAGACAGGAAAACGTCAATTGTTATCCTATAGTTCGTTTCTGTGTGTGTTGCATTGTCGTTTGTTTTTGTTGTACTACAGTGCTTCTGCTGTTTCGTTGTTTGCTTCTTATAGTTGATGTGTTTCCCTCGGTTTTAGCTTGTAACCTGGATTTGTGTTTCTCTCAATCGATTTATGACAGTTTCGAACAGCGGTATACTACTGTTGCCTTTATTACATGTATTTTTAACTTGTTTCTTGTTTCAAATTCAGAAAAGAAATTATAAGATATAATATCCAAGTATTTCCAAACAAGACTGATAAGACAATTTACACAATTTTTAAACATTATTACATATTCTAGCGTATATTTGAACTTGAAATGCTGTTTTTTTATTTGCCCTATGCAACCAGCAAAAGCACGATGTTGTTTTTTTTTACAATGCATTATAAGACAGATTGTTCTTTTAAACTATAAATGCATAAATCTTAAATTTCATCCTTACCATCAATCAAAGCCAAGAAAGCAAAAATCACAACAATAATTAAAAGAATCCTCATCTTTGATCAGATATTACAACTTCCCCGCAGCAAGAACAGAGTTTAACAGGTATGCGTGATACACCTGTTTCTATACAATAGATTTTATTGAAATGTAATAGGGATAATATCATGAACGATTTGTATTTTCTAGAAATTGCATGCATGTTCCATATACGCCCTTTTATAGTTTGAGAGTTCTTGCATATTTATTTTTACATCAGCAATAATTTCATGACCATCTTATATCATATGACATATCATAGAATGTAAAACAAAGCTGTCTGTAAGACATTCATACCTATGTTGCTCTTACATGTATGACTGTAATAAGTGAACACATTATCAGTTATTTTGAATAATGAATAAGATTTTAATTCGTGCTTAACATTATATATATAGATTAGACCATTGGTTTCCCCGTTTGAATGGTTTTACATTAGTAATTTTGGGACCCTTTATAGCTTGTTGTTCGGTGTGAGCCAAGGCTCCGTGTTGAAGGCCATACCTTGACCTACAATGGTTTACTTTTATAAATTGTTATTTGGATGGAGAGTTGTCTCATTGGCACGCATACCACATCTTTCAATATCTATTAACGAATTTCAGTTGCAAATATATTAATGAACTACTAATAAGAAAATAAAATAACACAATCAAGAGTAAGAAAAGGAGTTGTGCAGGAGATTCCAATTGCAATGCTTATCTCTGTCCAGTTAAATAATTCATAGAGATTTGAAATAATTATGAGTTGCACCAGGGTAGTTTTCGGCAATGTTCCAAAACTTTTTTTTTGTATTACAGACAGCATGAACATTGATAGAATTTTATTTTGTTTTGTATTTACATAGATGTGTTTATCCTCTATTTGATCGTTTAAGCGAATGGGTGTACACACAATCCATATACAGTAAGTTGGTAGATAATTTTTTCAAAAAAATCTCCAATAAAAATGTGAAGAGGTGATTTAAGTGGTAATGACTTTTCGTAACTTGAGGCACTTTCGAACACATATCTAACGACTATGAAATGTCATAAGACCATAGTTTTACACGTCGTATCCTTAAGATGCGTTTGTAAACCAGGCACCCGATGAACAACCGCACCACGAACAATACTTTAAAACCCTTATTTAACCCTGTTTGGTTAAGGTGAGTTGTCCTCGTTTTTATTTCATATGCAGAACTTGACACATCGATCTTTGCTCAGTATACGATTGGTGGGGTATGTGTCTTTAGTTTTCTATGTTGTGTTTTGTGTACTATCGTTTGTCTGTTTGTCCTTTGCGTTGCTAGTTTATGTTCGATTTATGAGTTTGAATGTTTCTCTTCTATATTTCGCCACTCTTTTATATAGACCTCCCTTTTAGGTTTTCCTAGATGTTCTTGTATCACTCTGATCACCTATTTACGATATTATATATAACAGAATTGTGATGTCAAACATGAAGAAATATCCAAACATTTGCTAATTCCGATAGATTATTAGTTGCGCTTGGACCCTTAACAGAGCCAATTTCCTTGTCGTCAGCTCTTGTATGTTGGAAATAATGTTTTTGACTTCTTTCCAATATCGATATCTTATTGCAACATTTTTAAAGCGAAGGTTAATGCAAATTATATACTAAAGACAAGCCATTATTAACAGTTCAGCTGCGAAACATGCCCTTTTTATTTAAAACTACCAAAGTATAATGGCTAACCTCAGTCCTTTTTTTCCAAACAGACGGTGCTCAGTTTTAAACATAGAGTTCTAATTACAAGAAACATTGTTTACTTTTCATTTCTCGTGAATGATTGTTAACAGCAAGGTTTTAGGTAGAGGAGAATCAATAGCGAATTCAGGAAATAAAATTCAACAGTTAAGGCACAAGATCGCAGACGTTATAATATACAGGTTTGTTCTCTCAGATAATTAATGATTTTAACATTTCGTAAATATAATTTAATGTGTGTTAACATTTATCAAATGATAAATCAACCAAATAAAACTGGAAATATATGACCTGTCAATAAAAATGGTAAAAATGAAATGAAGACAACTGTATTAACAAGCTAACTATAATGATTAATTGAAAGACAATTTAAAGACGAAGCGACGAATATTTACGATGGTATAAAGGAGACAGTTTGAATGAAAATTATTTCAAAAAACGTGTTTATTTGTCTTTACAACATTTAATAATAAAATGTTATACTACCAATTAAGACACATATTTGAAAATAATCAGAAAAGAACGTGACTAAATAAAAGAAAAAGAGGAGTAACATGGGAAGTTCACAAAAGGAACGCAAGAATATACATTGATAAATAAAAAAGATCCGGTCCTATTTTCCTCCATATTTTACATCACCGAATGCAACTTATCATCGAATAACTCAGTACTTTTAAAATGAGTATCACGACAGATGCAACTAGTTAAACAGGAACTCTTTACCCTTCCACAGCATCGGAGTTCAACCTCAGTTTTGACGGGGCTCATAATGCGCAATCTTTAGGTATCTGTGTATACATGTAGCTTTTCATGGTCTTTCTTTTGATATGCATTTTCTTCGACTAATGTTCTTTATTTCGGCCATGGGAAGTCCACACACCCTTTGCGTATGGCGCAAATCTCTGATGAGTTTATTTACAACAAAATAATAAATTATTGGTTTGATATCAGTAATGAGATCTGCGGAGTCAAAATTATAGTTACATGTATAATATTTTCTGATTGATTGTGGGAAGTGTAGCAGCCAGTGGGTTTAAGAACAATCAGATTCTTGACGATTATTTCAATAAAATTTAAGACTATGATACGTTATTCTATAATTGTTATAAAACGTACTTCTATATTTCCGTATGCCCCAAGTTTTATGTCTGATATTCTCAAATGTCACATCAAAAGTATTTATAATTTTATTGGTAATGATTCATACCAGGAAGTTCTTATAGATAAGAGCACGCGTGGTCGTATACTTTTAATGCAGCTTAAAATTACATGATAAATTATGTAATTTAAAATCTTTTCTTTATGTACTTTCACAGTTTAAGATTTTATAACATGCGATAGTTCGACCTTTTGAATTATTTCTCCTTATCTTAAAGTTCGTTGAAAATCGACAGTACTTAAATAAAAAAAAAAACGAAAGGTGGACTGTTCTTGAATTTTTGAAATGGGCGTAAGTAGCAGAAAACAGAATACATACTGTCGAGCGTAGTGAAGCGAAATACTTTTATAGGCAATATCAATATGATTAGAAATGATATATATTTTTCCGACCGAAGTGTATGTGTGTGTGTGTGAGGGGGAAGGGGTATGCCTTCTACGCCCGGATTGATTCCGCCACCGGTATAGATAAATGATAAGAGCCTGTCATATAGTGGCGCGAATCCAATTTTTATGCCCCACCTACTATAGTAGAGGGACATAATGTTTTCTAGTCTGTGCGTCCTTCCGTCCGTCTGTGCGTTCTTCCGTCCGTCTGTTCGTCCGTCCGTCCCATTTCAGGTTAAAGTTTTTGGTCAAGGTAGTTTTTGAAGAAGCTAAAGTCCAATCAACATGAAACTTAGTACACATATTCCTTATGATATGATCTTTCTTATTTTAAAACAAAATTAATCTTTTGACCCCATTTTCATGGTCCACTGAACATAGAAATTAAAAGCGTGAGTTTCAGGTTAAAGTTTTTGGTCAAGGTAGTTTTCAATGAAGTTAAAGTCCAATCAACTTGAAACTTAGAACACATGTTCCCTTTTGGTTGATCTTTTTACTTTTAAGGCCAAATTAGATTTTTTACCCAATTTCACGGTCCATTGAACATGGAAAATGATAATGTCAGTAGGGCATCCGTGTACTTTGGACACATTCTTGTTTCAATATATTCTACTTCGTGAAGTAGTCGTTCAGTGACTTTTGTCTCAAATAAAGATCTACTTATAGAAGTCAAAGAACTAGTTCCGTATTCAAGAAAATATCATTTGATTTATATACTAGTAAAAAGAGGTCTGAATGTCCATAAATATGTCAAAGATTATTTTTTTTATGAAAATGAATGTCACACATAAGAACACAAATACATGAAATGCAGTTAAAACAAAGATCAGTATGCTGTGAGCATGGTGAGAGTGAGATATGGGACAGAAGTTATAGTACGTGTAAGTGAGAGGTTTAGCTAGATTGAAAACTAGGTTCAATCCACCATTTTGTACACAAGAAGATGTATGTACCAAGTCTGGACTATGACAGTTGTCCATTCGTTTGATGTGTTTGAGCTTTTGATTTTGCCATTTAATTATGGACATCCCTTTTTTAATTTTCCACGAAGTTCAGTATTTGTGTGATTTTACTTTTTAAAGGGTTCTTAAAACTGGTTTGATTGTTTCTTGTGCTCATAGCTTGACACCCTTTATCAACAATGAAATTCTTTCAAATTTGATAGGCGAGTAAGGGTAATCTCACCTAACAATAAATACTCTAAACTGATTCCAACTAGCATAACGGATATACAAAAGTTCTCTTTTAAAAAACGTCTATTTTCTTTTTATTGTGTCATCTTCTTTGCATTTTTCTATTTTAATCGTGCCAAACGTCATCTATTTTTTTTTACATCTTTTATATCATCGCATCCTTCTGAAATACTATACGGTGTTGGTGTAAAACATTAGGACAAATATGTGTTTTCCTCATTTGGTGTCCATATCTGTGAGGTATTTGATAATCTGAGATAAATAAAAAAAAAACTAATATATTAAGATACATGTATATCTTATGTTAATCTAAAAATATTAAATTTTGGTTGGCGTCAAATTTATTGGAATATTTTTCTTTGAGCGTGTTTTATTTTTATATAAATAATTTGTATAATGAATTGTATACACCAAATATAGCAAATACCTGTAAAATAATCCTATAAAAACCCTACAGTTTAGAATACATTTCCTGTCCTGCAACGCGAGAGACGGATTTGTTCGCCTCTTTACAATTCTAAAAACTCTTTATCTTTTAAAACCTTTGACATTCATACTTAAAAGAAGTATATATGTGGGTAATGGATATTTAATAAAACAGAAATATGTATTCTTACTGTTTTGTTATAGTTCATAGAATTTGATTTAATTGAATTTTGTAATTCTCAATGACATAAGCCGTATGTTTTAGTAATAAGCAGCTTACCATTAAAGCAATACAGCTGGAGCTTACACTGAAATGTCAGACATTCTTAATACTATTCAAATGATAGGTTAAATCATTTTTACAGTAAAAAAGAAAAATAACAAAAATACCGAACTCATCAAACGAAATGTCATATTTCGAACTTGATACAGGCATTTCTTAAAGTAGAAACTGGCGGATTAATTAAAACATGATTTTGAATCGGGAAAAGTAAAATCATAAAAGTACTAAACTCCGAAGAAAATTCTAGAAGGAGAGTCCCTAATCAAATGTCAAAATCAAAAGCTCAAACACATCAAACGAATGAATAACAACTGTCATATTCCTGACATGGTACACTGAGAAATTTTCTTATGTAGATGATAGTGGATTGAACCCTGATTTATAGCTAGCTAAGCCTCTCACTCGTATGGCAGTCGCATCAAATTCCATTATAATGATAACGATGTTTGAAACAAAACAAACAGACCTACTAGGAAAAAATGTCGAAAATTGGGGTGCAGCAATCAAATAAAGAAAACTTCTTATCACTCAAAAATAAAAGAGGGACGAAAGATACCAAAGGGACAGTCAAACTCATAAATCGAAAATAAACTGACAACGCCATGGATAAACATGAAAAAGACAAACAATAGTACACATGACACAACATAGAAAACTAAAGAATAAACAACACGAACCCCACCAAAAACTAGGGGTGATCTCAGGTGCTCCGGAAGGGTAAGCAGATCCTGCTCCACATGTGGCACCCGTCGTGTTGCTTATGTGATAACAAATACGGTAAATAGTCTAATTCGGTAGGTCACATTCATGAAAGGGAAGGGGATTGTAGTTAAGTGTTACTAAATAAAACCTGGTCGAGCATATACATGAATGAATATGGTATACGTCAATGAGACAGCAACCTAAGAACACAAAACGCATTTTTAGATATGAAATACGTACTTCAACATAAGACACATAGCTATTTAATTTAACAAGCTATATATACATTGCTCTTAGTAAAGAAGAGTTGTGAATAAATTCAACAGAGGCTATCAAAGAACTGCAATCATTTTCAAAAGTTCATAAATGAAAAAATATAGTTTAAGTGAGAATAGAGGCGAAAGATACCAAAAGGGACATTCCGATCCATGTAAAAAAAAGTGACAATGCCATGCCAAACAAACAAAACTGACAAAAGGACACACACAGTATGCAAAACACAACATATAAAACAAAAGACAGAGCAACACAACCACTACCAAAAACGAGGTGCTGCGGAAGGGAGAGTAGATCCTGCTCCACATGAACTAGCAGTGTTGCTTGATATTCTTGCTGATAAAGTAAGTATTAAAATAAAACACGCCATAATTCTATATACATTAGTTTCTATTTGTAATGAAAGTCAGGTATTGCTTTATTGATAGTTTCATTACCTAGAAAAATCGTAACTTGGAAATATGCTGTATTTTTATTCTTACATAATGTAGATCTAAATCAATAGATATAAAGAAAAAATATGGCTATTAATTGTTACCGTTGAGTTCAATGATTACCTTGTACAAACTGACATTAAAAACATAAATTTACTATTTCGTGACATAACAGCGGTGCAAAACAAGTTTCATAAATCAATGAAATGTGATCTAAATCAAATACATGTCATATGATGATCATGTCACATCATTTATTGATTGGAGAGACATATTTATTTCGACAACATTAAAATTAAAATGTCGATTTAACATGCTGAATATAAAAAGTTTTCCAACATGAAATTTATTCCTTACATCTTTGAAATATCTTAATTAATGTGTTCATTTGAACCAATATAAACACATCGGTTAACAAGGGATAATGGAAAGTGTGTTCAAAGATCAAAGAAGCATGATCATTTAATTTCACATCCAGATATATGGATGATGTTCTTTCCATTAACAATCTAAACTTTTCTGAATAGGATCACCCAAAACTAGAATTAAAAACACAATACACATGGCTTCATCTGCCTCATTTTAGACTTTAATTAGAATTTGACTCAACGGTCATCTCAGTACCCGAATCTTTGACAAACGAGACGATTTTAATTTTAAAAATACCAATTCCCCCACCTTAATAGCAATATACCTACTTCATCTGCTTATGGGATATACATATCCCAGCTCATTCGGTATCAAGAGCTTGCAGCTGCTTCTCAGACTTGTAAAACGTCACCAGTGTCTGAGCAGAAAGTTGATCAACCAAGTGTATGACTAAGAACGTCTTGTCCTTTTTTTATTTAAAGAAAGGTCATCAGAAGATAACAAGATTTTGTTAATAAATATTCTGTATCAACTTTACAAATAATACACGATGGTCTTGAATTATAGATCTTTAATAACGTGTTATAGTGTTCTTTTATGTGTCTTTATGAACATTACTTTTTTAATGCTTTATTTGTGTTTCTTTGTTACATATCTGTTTGTTTTTATAGTGATATAGATTATTACACAATGTTGACTGTTGTACCCCTATTTTTGACATTTTCCCCTATTTTATCTGTCCGTTAAGTTCTCACATTGTTGTCAATATAATGGAATTGTATGCGACTTTCATACAAGTAAGAGGTTTAGCTAGTTGATAAAACAGTGTTCATCCATCATTTTTTTGACAAGACAAGAAAATGTCTGTTCCAAATCAGGAATATGAAAATTGTTATCCATTCGCTTGATGTGTTTTGAGCTTTGAATTTTGCCATTTGATTACGAACTTTCCGTTCTGAATTTCCTCGGAGTTCTGTATTTTTGTTAGTTTTCTTTTTTTTTAAATAAAAAATCCTCCACATAACATTCATATTTATAATTATACAGCTAAAAGCATCAACCTTTCCTTTTTTTAATGAATCTCAGACTTGTGTTGCACCTTTTGTGTCTTCTCATAAAGTACTGAATACTGAGTATTTTTTTTATCTTTTTAAATAAGATAAAGACAATACTAAGTAAAGTTTTATTGAGACAGTTGAATCATTTTGACAGACATATGTTTTGGCGGATTTGATCCGCGTTTTGAAATTACAGCAGATTTTTTTCACAGATTTTGGAGTAGAATCTGATCTGATTACAATGCTTGGCCAAAGTTAAGTATTCTTTCACGATCATTTTTCTCGATAAACCGAATGATAGCCGTGGTATTCTAGACTGAATAAATATTATCAGGGTTGTATCTTAAGTTATAGCCATGTTCTGCATATTTCATTTATGATCGACAATAAGGCATGATGTATTTTATGAACTCATTTTACTGTTGAATACTGTGCATAATTACACCTTATGTAAGAATCCGGGTTTTGATTGGTTAAAAGCCAGTGTATTTTTCACCAATTTACTGTTATCAAATGAATATCGTTCATTTTTAACGCCGCCGGGTATTTGCTAAAAGGATATGCCTTTTTAACCCTCTCTGCCGTTGTATTTGCCAAAAAATACTCTATCCGACTGGACGCTTGTAACGTCACGATCATCAATGCGTTTTAGTACATTAACATTCGGAGTAATTAAACAGATATATCATGTTATTGAGGGGTGTTTGCGAAAAATACCAGTCTTGAGAATGAATTTCCCTCGACTTACGGCTCGTGAAATTTGACATTCTCTCGACTGGTATTTTTCGCAAATACCCCTCCTTAACATGATATATCTGTTCATAAACTACGTTTTATGTCGTGACGTTGCGGTCTCATTGACGTATTCCCTACACCTCATTTCATATATAGTTGGATAATTATGTGCGCCTACAAACCATACCTACTACGGCTATATAGCGAATCATTTATTTTTTCTTTATGTGTTGTATATTTCTGTAGTTTTTTTTTCTAGTTTTATGCTGATAATTTCTTTTCAATTATTTCAATTGTATTGTTTTTGTTTGTGGTCTTTGAAACTCATCACAATGTGTTTCTATATTTTTTTAAAGTATGACTCAAAATGTAATGGTATGTTTACGCAATAGTATGAAAAAGTTGATTTATTCCATCACACTTGCAATTATTTCCGACTGAAAAACACTATAAAAGCATACACATTTTAGATTTGATATTTACCCCGAGGAGTTTTGATTCAAAAACAGAGAAATTATATCTTAACTTTGAAGCAACGAGAAAGAGAATTATAACAATCTGATTAACATACAGATCCAGTGTGTCCTACCGAATTAGACTATTTACCGGATTTGTTATAACATAAGCAACACGACGGGTGCCACATGTGGAGCAGGATCTGCTTACCCTTATGAAGCACCTAAGATCACCCCTAGTTTTTGGTGGGGTTCGTGTTGCTTTTTCTTTAGTTTTCTAAGTTGTGTCATGTGTTCTATTGTTTGTCTGTTTGACTTCCTTCATTTTTAGCCAGGCGTTGTCAGTTTATTTTAGATTAAAGAGTTTGACTGTCCCTCTGGTATCTTTTGTCCCTCTCTTGCTTACAAGGATCTGAAACGTTTCATTGTACTTTCTGTTTTAAAGACCATCAGGTTTCTCTGGTTTTGTCGGATTGATACACAACTTCAAAATATTTGTAAGCTGAAATATCATCGACTGGTGCAATGATTATCAGAAACGAAAGTAAGATGGCTTGTTGTCAGATCCTTATTAGCAAAGCTCTGTATTTTAATTAGATTGGCTTTGTTTGTTTGTCTTTTAAGCCATGGTACTGTTGTTATATATGCGACTTATGGTCGGTGATGGCTCTTTTGTATCATTTCCCGATTAATGCTCAAATGTGTCTTATTCGCACATCAGTTTTCATTCTATATTAG
This sequence comes from Mytilus edulis, assembly GCA_019925275.1. Taxonomy (NCBI): domain Eukaryota; kingdom Metazoa; phylum Mollusca; class Bivalvia; order Mytilida; family Mytilidae; genus Mytilus; species Mytilus edulis. Next base: position 53,676,532 of record CM034356.1, on the reverse strand, counting down.
CATACTGTTTTTCTTTTCTATATAAAAAAAAGAACCCTTTGCAATCATTATCTAACATGTATGATGTTACTGCAATAACTTTAGCGAACCAATTTTTTTATTGCATCATATGCTCATTTCGACAATCAGTGTCTCGTCCGTAATGAAGGAGTCCATACTATTCAAAAATGTAATATCAAGTTTGTTTTATTGGTACATGTATATCAAAAATGTAGATTAATATTGCAGTTTATTTATGGTTGCCCATTTTCTAACTTGGACTGCCAATTCTAACCCATTCAGTTCCTTAAGCATATTTTACGATTGGTTAGTCTACCTGGACTATTAAGTGTTCTCTTTGGCTCAGGCTTATTTTTCACGTCTATTTCCTCTAGTGAGTCGACTGTTTCTGTGAACTCTTGGACTGAATTCTATTTACGGAAATTCATGTTATTCCTTTTTCGAATTATTAATACCAACATGAAATATTTAAAGATAGGCTTTGTGTTGTTGCTTGATTCTAATCAAATAGAAAAAAAAACACCATTGAAAATAAGACGTCTGTGTTTTCTAAAATTCCCACACATTTCATACTGCCATGTTACGGTTTCACAGCTAGATAAAGTTTTTCCCAAAACTGGTGACCACTGAACGCTAGAGTAGATTCACGGACGATATCGTCTGCTTCTATACATGTTATCCGTTCCCAAATATCTATCAGATCACTGGGCATTTCCGATGGTGGAATATCTTCTAGCAATATTATAATTAGTGGCTCAAGATTTTCTTGAAACATTTGCATACGTGCCATGTCGAATTCAAATCTCCCCCATTTACTTTTCAGATAATTGTTTGTCATTATAAAAAGGACTTTTCGACTATCTTTGATTGCACTTATGATATTATCAGCAATATAAAGTCCAGCAAGAAAATCACGCTGATGGAGACAGAGCTTAAGGCCTTTCTCTTTCTCAAGAAAAGGAACCATTTTATCTGACACAAACTTTTGGTCAGTGTGATGATAACCAATAAATATGTCATACGCAAAGTTGGTACGACTGTTAATGTCTTTAAATAAGCGATATTTCCACCGAATGTTGTAATACCAATATTTTAGTGCTATTCTATATTTACAAAACCATGACGCCATTATTACAAATATAACTACACTTGATGATAATATAATAGATATTGTCAGATATGTAGCTGACATGCATTTTAACTTTGTTTCACGAAGCTTAGAATACGCCATTATAGTCGTCCGAGTTGATCCATCCGTATCAAAACATGAATAATTCCTGTCTGCATCAAGTTTAACATTTGTTCTAAATAACCATTCAATAAAATCTATAGTGTCGCAGTTGCATTTCAGTGGGTTTCCAGATAGAAAAATTGTCAAATTGCACCCGCCGCTCACCGCCTTGTCGATATCATCCATCAAGTACTTGTGTATATATTCTATTTTGTTTTTTCTTAAATCCAAATGTATCATTTTACGAAAATCTGATACCTTTATTGGAATATCAGTAAAATCATTTGTATCCAGAATAAGTTTTTTCAATGAGTGCCTTTGATGAACAAGAAATTTAGAAACAGAATACTTCAAGTTATTGTGAGAAAAGTCTATATATTCTAAGTGAACCAATCCATGTAATAAATTTTCAAACTCACCATAACCAAGCGGATTTGATAATTTTACGTTTCGGAATGTCAGATGATCTAGGCGTTTAAAATATCTGAAAAATGTTGGTGACAACAAAGAACAATCAGAACCGGAAAAGTTGAAGTTTTTGAGGTTTGCAAAACCCCAAATCGTCGTGTTGCAAGAAATATAATGTGCATTTGCAAAATCCAACACTTCAACATTGTACCCACCGACTACTTTCACTTTTGGGGGAAATTTTGTGTTTTTTGTGATTATGTTTGAATAGTTGATGAATTTTAAAGTAGATGGTAATTTTATTGTAAACCCGCTAGGGGTCCCAATCAAATTATTTTGTATAGTCTTTTCACCAATGAAGGAATAAGGATTCTGCGAAGATAAGTCCACATATTTTAGATTACTCAATAAATTCAACTCAAAAATATATTCTTGGTGACGATTGAGGGAGTTTCCTCGCAGGAAGGATGAGTGTTTCGATACAGTTTCTATATTTGATGCCATGGAGAAAACCAAGACGGATTTTAATTAATGAATTCGATTCTAATGAAATTTTTCTGGTACAAATATTACCTAATAATGCACCGTCTCTTTCCGAAAGTGTATCAAAATGTTTTCCATAATAGAAATTATTTTTGTTCAAAAGTATTGACGACATATTATGCCCTCTGAATGCAACAAAAGACGGAAGTAAACTACTTATTCGTATAACATGGTTTTGGTATATACTGATAGATGTCAAGTGCTGTAATGGGAAAAATGCCCCGGTTTCTACTTTGCGTATTTTACATGACAAAGGAAAATAAGTAATAGGTAATCTATGTAGGTACTTGAACGTGTCATTGTGTAGCATTTCATAGTTACAAGGCTGTAATATAAATTGTTCAAGTTTGGTTAACTTTGAAAATCCCTTTCCAATTTTTTTTCCGTTGATGCCGTTTAAAGATAAAATTTCAAGACCTACTAAATCGCTCAGTTGTTTGTCTGGATACTCAGCAAACGCATTGTAACGTAAATCCAATCGTTTTAATTGAAACAAAGACTGAAATACATCATTAGGCAATGAATCGCTCCTTATAACGTTATGACTTAAATCTAACGAAGCTAGTTCAAGTAAGTTGTAAAATGCTAGAACTTCAATCCTTTCAACATAAGAATGAGATATAATCAATTTCCGTAGAAAAGGTAGTCCTGTGAATGAACGATTATACAGTGTCCTAATACGATTCCCACGAATATCCAAAATTGTAGTATTTTCTGCGCAGTCGTCGGGTACTGAAGAAAGATTTTGATACACACAGAGACAATACACATTTTTACCGTCTGTATGTCTTTTACAAAGATCCTCGGCGAAAACGATTGTCAGTAAAAAAACAGACGACACAATGTACTTCATTGCGGAAATTAACAGTGAAAATTTTAAAAGTTTGGAAGTTTGAACTTTTAAAGTAAAATGTTTAATAAACAAGGAAGTTTTAATTTACACTATTACAAAAATTGTTTAAATCTATTAAGATGAAGGTGATCATATTTCTATACCCAACCAACCTTAGGGTTACAACGATTAGAAAACTAACACTTATGATACCTCAATTGAATAAAATAGTGGATATTATTCCATATTGCTAAAACTTTAGTAGGTTTTTCTATATGAATTGGATTTTGAATAAATAAGCATATTCACCTGCGAAAAAGAATATTCACCGCGCAAAACGTCGCGTGATTTTACGTGTATAATTTTGGTAAAAAACGTTTGATGTACAATTGATTTTGGTAAATATTTTCCTTTACATACATTTCTACCGGAATATGGAATAAAACAATTACTAGCTTTTGTTTCGGTAAATATGTGGTTTTATTGACTTTTGAAAAACTGATATTCACTTCGGCCGTTGGCCTCAGTGAATATCAGTTTTTCAAAAGTCAATAAAACCACACATTTACCTCACCAAAAGACAGTAATTGTATAATATTTTTCCCTATAACGTACTTTCTGTTTTAACTCGACATGTAAAAAAACAAAAAAAAAACAAAAAAAAAAATAAAAAAACGAACCAAAAAAACCAAATGAAAACATCGAAATTTTACAAAACCATATAATCTTATTATTGACAAAATAAAAAAAATGCCGAAACAAAATTGATCGATTTGTGATATTATCGTTGTAAATTCATATTTATAATGGTCAACCAATTGATCGATGCTACTGTCGTTGGACGATTTGCCCCCGAATGTACTGTCAGCCCAGTAGTCAGAAACATCGGTGTTGACATGCATATTAATTATATTGTCATATTTATAAATTCACTGTTTGCAAAAGAATGAATTATTCGAAATACTAATGATTAAGAAGTCCCCGAGGGTATCACCATCCCAGTAGTCAGCACTTCGGTGTTGACATGCATATGAATTATATTGTCATTTTTGTAAATATGTTTTTTGAAAAAGAATGAAGTATTTCTTATCCCAGGCTTAGATTACCATAGCCGTATTTGACACAATATTTTGGAATTTTGGGTCCTCATGCTCTTCAACTTTGTACATGTTTTGGTTTTCTAACTATTTGATCTATGTGTCATTAACAAGACTTATGTAGACGAAACACGCGTAAGGTGTACCAAATTATAAACCTGGTACCGTTGATGACTATTTACATCACTGAGTCGATGCCACTGCTGGTCGACGTCTCGTTCCCGCGCGTATCACTATCTCAGTAGTCAGCACGTCGGTGTTGATATGCATATCCATTATATTGTTATTTTTATAAATTTTTGATTGCGAAAGAATGAAGTATTCGACATACTTAGGAATTTCATATTCCACGTACAGTTGTTGTAATATCGTTACTCAAACGATATTACAACAACTGTTCAGCCATTACATTTAATATACAAGTACGTATTTCCGCCCAAGGCGACGTCACTGACAATACGACGTCGACAATAGACATGTACAATAGTTGGAACGTTATGTTCCCGCGATAATCTCAACATACTGGGGCTGCAAAAAAGTAGAAATTATCACAATTTTCGAAAAATCTCAATTGTCCATCTTATCCTCGGACATTCGTTGTGAATTTTTACGATGTCTCCTGTATTTATTAATTGTTCATTTTTTCCGATTGTCCTCTGAAATTCACGTAAAGACGTAAGGTATTCGGATTTCCATCTTTTCCAGAAATGTTGAATCAATTGCGTGTGTCTGTGAACACTTTTATTAAGATCTTTATGTCCCATGTAAGTCGGGTCTAGGATATTATAATTTTCTGATTGCGGGTATGGTAATGTTGAAATGCGCCTTCCGTATAAAAGATGAGACGGCGTTAAAGCTTCACAGTCTTTGATATCGGACGATGGATACGTTAGCGGTCTGTTATTTAAGATAGTTTTTATTTCCGTAACAATTGTTTGTAATGTTTCCATGTTTACTTGGGATCGTCCAATCACTTTCTTCAAACTTGTCTTCGTCAGAGCAACCAAGCGCTCCCAGAATCCAACATACCAAGGTGCACGTTTCGGTATAAATCTCCACTCTACACCGTGTGTTGATAAAGTATTTTTTACTATATCCGATTCACATAATCTTTTTATTTCTGCAGATGCTGCAACGAATGTAGTTGCATTGTCAGATACAAGAATTTTAGGCAAAGATTTACGACTAACAAAGCCGTCGAAATGACTGAATAAATGAATGTTCGCTCCAGTTTGGAACTACTTCGAGGTGAACTTCTCTTGTCGATGCGCATGTAAATAAACATAAATACGCTTTCTTAAAAGTTCCTTCTGAGTCCTTTACGTATAAAGCACCTGCATAATCGACCCCTGTGACGGTAAATGGCGAAGCTTCCTGTACTCTTATTTTCGGTAGGGGTGGCGGATCCGGTTTGTTGTAGGCTTTTCCCATAACTTTGCGGCAAGTTACACATTTGTTTAATAACTTCTTTACCAATTGCAGATGTGTCGGTACCCAATACGATTGTCGTACATAAGTTAGCGTAGCATTTAGTCCGGAATCGAGTGAACGTTCGTGTGTGTCTATAGCACTCTCAGTTTGGTAAATGGATGATTTGCAGGTATAAGATATGGAAATTTAATATTCTCTGAAATCGGTGCATTGCGAATCCTTCCGTTGCATCTCACAACGAATTACCTGGTTTTATGTCGTTTGTTTTGTGGGCATTACATAAGATTGTATTGTGTTTTCTATTACAATATCTATATGTATTCTCAGATCTACATTCGTTAAATCTGTGATTACCAAGGCAGTTAAAGCATAACTTATCTCGTTTTACTACGTCCATGCGGGATTCCATGTCGGTTATATTACTGCACTGGGTAGGTGCGTGTATTTCATGAAAAAACGCACAAGGTCTTGTCTCAATATTCTTGAAAGATTTGGACTTTGTCGATTTCGCAAAGAAAGACGATGTTGTGGGTAAATGGTTCGTCGACTCTATCTCTTGTCCTGCGTCCATTATATTGATCTTATCTAAAATGCTTTTGCGGAGGTCCCGTAATACCTAAGTTTTTGTTCTATGTTCTCGCGCGAGATGTTGTCTGACTTCACCATTAATTTGTTTATAATAATGGGAACAAGTAGAGTGCCGTATGTTTCCTTAGTCTGACCCAAAGCTTCTAATCCCCTGACGTAACTTTCTATTTTATCGTAAAAACTTCGTAAGCTTGTTAGTTGATTTCTAGGCGAAGGAATTTCTAATAATGCCTGCATGTATGCATTTATACTTTTGACTTGTTGACCGAACCTCTCTTTTAATAGATTTACGGCTTCATCGTAGTTTACGTTTGTTAGTGCGAACCCTGCTATGGAATCTAGTGCTTCATGTTCTAGTTGTGCTTTCAAGTAATTGCATTTTTGTACATTTGTAAGTGACAAGATAATAATAGTTTCTAGATTTAATGTGTGGGTTGTTGTATGTGATTCAATATAACGGGACTGCGGTGTTTGAACATTTTGTATGAACTTACGTATGTGGCGAATCTTCGTTTCCATATCCACTGAAAATTCATCTAAATCTATTATCTCATTTTCCACATTTTCCAGATCTGTTAACTTTAGAATTTGTTCGTTTGTTTGTTTTTGCACTAGTTTTCCGAGTGTTGCAATAACTTCTTATTCGTCGAAATTCGAATTCTCCTTTGCTTCATCTAATCTTCGGAATAATCTGGTAACATCACTTCTGTTCCCCGATCGGACTGATTTCAATTTTACGAGATCCATTGGTCAAGGCACCATAAATATAGATGATAGTTTAGGCAACGATATTACAACAACTGTTCAGCCATTACATTTAATATACAGTAAGTAAGTAAGTAAATAGTTTATTATAGTGTCACGATCCAATATACATCATCATATACAATTATATAAAAATCTTTAAAACCATATTAGATCCCTGCCTTTAAGACATATGAGACACTTTCATCCTTTTCAAACTAAAAAATATATACTATAATGTAAAAGAAATATTTAAATAATAAAACTTTTCATGATACTAAAAATTCTAAGAAAACTCTTTTAAGTTCATTTATACAATCAATAATGATTAAAAATTTACAAATTAATTTTCCTACGTTTAAACATAAGATGTAATGTCTTGGCTAATAAAACCTGAGCATGATCACAGTTCATAATAAAATCAAATTTTTCATCAGAGTTAAAAGCATTAAAAGTGTTATTCAAAGCATTAATATAATTAAAAAGTTCTTCTCTTATATCTGAATAAAAATTACAGTCTATTAAAAAATGTTGTTCTGTCTCTATAAAATTGTTATTGCAGAAAAGACAAAGTCTATCACATAATGGAGTGGTCGGCTTGGTGTAACGTCCGGTCTCAACCGCAAGCGGCAGCGATCCACATCGAAAGTTTGATAAAATGCGTCGATGGTCACGAAAGTTGATTGTTTTAACAAATAGACTTGTTTTGCAATGGTTTTTAAACCTTCTGAATGTTCTAAGCTTGTTTCCATTTACAGAATTTTTATCGTCAAAAACATCAATTAACCATTTCTCTTGATCTATAGCTGTTAATTTGTCTTGAGCCATTCGTAGCTTTTGTTTGGTTGTTATGTTGAGATTGATTAAAAAGTTCAATTCAGATTTTTCTCAGTAAAGCTAATACACGTGAATGCCAAGATCGTTGTTTTGTCTTACTAGTTTCATGGATAGTCCGAACTATTCTATCATCCTCTAAATTAGAAAGTTTGAAAAATAATCTCATAACTTCAATGTTCTGTTTTGTTTTAACTGTTGTCCATCCCATATCTCCACGAACGGCTAGATTGGTGGAGTTTTTAAAAGCCCCTAAAAAGTATCTACATGCCCTATTTTGCACAGTTTCTAGTTGCTTATGTTCCGATATACCCCAGATACTTGATCCATACAACAATACAGGTTGAACAAGGTTTTCAAATAATTTTTTATATATATCAAAGTCCATTCCACCACAGGCTATACATTTGGTATACAGTGCCGACAAAGCTCGACTGGCCGATTTTCTTACTTCTCTAACCGTAAACTTCCAGTCTAGGTGTTCATCTATCCACATTCCAAGATATCTATATTTGCTGTCGTACTTTACAACGGTATTTCCACACGAAAAATCAAAGTTAGATCGAGGTGAGGATCCACTTCTGAAATGCACTACACCAGTTTTGTCAAAATTTATACATAATCTCCATTTCAAACACCATATATGAACAATATTTAACATTTGCTGAAGTGATTCTTCGTTGGGCGCCAATAGAACAATGTCATCTGCGTATAATAATATCGAAATCATACTATCTGCATTAATTGGTATACCCAAATTCAAAGAGTTGATTTCATCTGCCAGATCGTTTACATAAACTGAGAACAAAGTCGGAGATAATTTACATCCTTGTTTCACACCCAAATTAACAAGTACGTCACTGACAATACGACGTCGACAATAGACATGTACGATAGTTCGAACGTTATGTTCCCGCGATAATCTCAACATTACCATAGCCGTATTTGACACAACTTTTTGGAATTTTGGGTCCTTAATGCTTTTCAACTTTGTACTTGTTTTGGTTTTCTAACTATTTTGATCTGAGCGTCACTGGTGAGTCTTATTATGTAGTCTGGCGTATCAAATAATAAGCCTGTTACCTTTGATAACTACAATGAAAGTCTTTGTTCTTCCTGGTTGGGGAACAAAAAAACAATGACCTTATGTTTAAGTCAAGAATTGTATAATGAAATTATGAACTTTATAAGTAAGCAATAAAGCTGATAAAATATTGAAAATTTACTACATGTAACAATGCACAATAGAGAGAGCCCCTCGACAGACAGTGTTTCCTGATATGTATGCATTCTTGTTTTTTTCCTCGAAGTAAAACTTAAGAGTTATTGCTCTTCCTATAGAAATGAATTTCACATGGAAAAAAACAATAAAATATAATTCTATTTACATAAAATAAGAAAATATTCACGTGTCTTAAAAAATGTTTCACATTTGCATTTGTTTTGTCTAATGACACAGAAAGCTGTTGCGTAAACTAACTATTCGATGTCAATTGTCTAGCGCTGTGTCATAACTTTGAACTACTGTACTTTTCATGTTTGATATAGAACACGTAGTCATATTTCAGTCAACTACTCGTGTATCCGGATTACCTATTTCGTAACACATTATATAGACAGCTTTTGTAAACCTTGTCTGAAACCTGCATGGGAGTGTAGTCTGGGTTAAGGGTATTGCAATTTGATACGGCTAAATCAATAAGTTATCTAGAATTGTACGAAATAACAATGATCTAGAACAGAAACGAAAGATACCAAAAGGGACATTAAAAGAATACTAGTAATCATGCTATAAAGTTAAATCATCTAATATGACTTTTTGTCATAAAAGAAGATTGACTTTTGACCACAAAAAACACTGGTAGATGATTACACTCTTTGATCGGGAACAATTTACTTTTTAATTTAATATAAATAAATCAAATTAAAGGATATTTTAACATCCATGGCTTTTAAATTTTGAATGTGGACACTTGACGGTAAAATTCAGAAAGGCGATTCGGAAGTTGAATTGATTGTGAAGGTATTTTTAGTTTGTTATGTACAGTTTTTGAAGCAGATTCGATGCGAAAACAAGTAGTCGTTAATACATTAAATGGGTTTAATTGGGAGGTTTATCTACTATTAATAACGCGGATTACGAAATTTTGCCGAATTTATGACAATTAATAGAAGACACGAGTAATTTCACACATCGTAACTCGCTTTATGCCAAACGTCATCGTTTTTTGTGTTTGTTGAATATGAACCAGCATAATATAGTTTATATTTTATGTTGTTTTTGAATAAGTTAATGACATTTATTTTTTATAAACTGTGAAATAGCTATAGAAGATACCAAGGGCTACCAAACTGCAATAAAAACCACAAAGCAAGGAATCAGACAAACAAATGGCAACTAAACCAAATGAAAAGTCATCAAAAAGCTACACAGAAGTCAGAATATTGTATAAAATGAACCTCAAAAATACAACAGGTGGACTCATGTGCTCCTGAAGAGTACGAATTTCCTGCTAGAACAATCACATCCGTTGTGTAATATTGTGTAATGAATCGGATTGATTGATATCACCTTCGAAGAAAATGAACGGGATTACTATTCCGACAAGTGAAACATATTTGTCGTCATTTGTGATACAGTTAATCCATTTATACCGAGAACCAACTGTGAAATGAATCTGCAAATACTTTTAAGGTAAACATTCAACTTTACCATTTCGAACCAATGGTTCAATGGTTTGTTTGTAAGCAACAATCCTCTATAAGGATAAGAAACTCAAGTACTATAATATCGTTTAAAAAAAAAGACTTTTACTCCATATGCAGGCTCTTTTGGAATGTTGCCAAATAGAAGAAATTTCAAATCAGTGAAATTGAAATAATATCTTTTGTAGTAAGGTTGAATTCTTAACCTGACCCTCCTTGTAAATTTACATAAAATTGAGAATGGGAATGGGGAATGTGTCAAAGAGACAACAACCCGACCATAGAACAGACAACAACAAAAGGTCACCAACAGGTCTTCAATGCAGCGAGAAGTACCTGCACCCGGAGGTGTCCTTCAGCTGGCCCCTAAACAAATATATATATACTAGTTAAGTGATAATGAACGCCATACTTAACTCCAAATTGTACACAAGAAACTAAAGTTAAAAATAATATACAAGACTTACAAAGGTCAGAGTCTCCTGACTTGGGACAGGCGCAAAAATGCATGTATGTCAATCAAAATATTAATAAGAACTAAGTTAACTATATCTATGGGATGCCATCTTTCAAGTGCAACGAATATCCCCAAATCCCAAAACTTTGAAATATTCAGCGAAAGGAATCATTTAAATATCCGAACAGGAAGTTGACGTCTAATGTCAGCTTTTATCTATTTTTCTTGCTAATTTCCTGTATGAAGTCTGTCTCGTAAGTATACAAGAAGAGTAGCACAATTGGTTTCCATTGGAATTTCGAATGCTGCTGATGCAAACAAAATATTTCATATTGAACGATGTATGAATAGTTTCATTAATAAAAACTAACATGGTTCAAACATTTCACCACAAGAATATAATTGGTTATGTAAAACCATCACCGGACTCGTCTTTGAATGTTAAGTCGTTCTATGTTACGATCTGAACCAAACGTAGAGTTAGCAAAAAACTGATAAATATACATTTGAGCTTTTTAACCAAAGGGACTTATAATACATAACCAAAATCCATCGAAGTTTACATTTTGATCGTGAGAGTCATAATCCAAGAGTTTATGAAAGTTATAAGATAATCACCTATCTATTTATAAACTCATATCAAAAGCATAAAAATACTACGTTGCGGCTGCGATCTTTCAGGACATTAGTAGAGCTATAATCGATCAGGTGAAAATTAATGTTGCTCAGCGTTCCATTAGTGCCGTATTTGATTTTTCCAGAACAACATAAGGCACTGCGAGTCTATAGAAAGATCAACAAAAGACGACATGGAGACATAGGTTTTTATTAAGAATATCAAAAAAATGTTTTAAAGTCAAATAACCTGGTAGTTTGCAATCTGGCTTTTGCGCTATTCACAATATTAATGACTAACCTTTGAGTATTCGTAATTATGATAAGAATTGATAAAACATTCGGGAACTTACAGTTTACCAGCAGTTGTATTCGCATCAGAGGTAGTGAAACATACAAACCATACCGATTTGTAGTATTCTAAACATATTTTTTTGTAACCGTCATCACAAATGCTCAGAGTCAAAGAATTCTGTAATTTGAAAAAGGTGACATGAGCACGAGGAGCAGAAGAATCAAAACCTAGATTAGGCAAAGTTAAAAACAAAAGATTTGGTTATTGAAAATGTCTTGCTGCTGATTTCAACGAAAGGCCCAATAATAAATATTACATAGAAATATATTTCATTCATCAATCCGTTTCAAATGATCCGTTCTCTCCAAGCAGATCTTTTCCATTACGTATATTTCACTTTGGAACCAATGCTCCGTTCTGAAGATCATACTTTGATCTATAACGGTTTACTTTTACAAATTGTGATTTGTATGGAGAGTTGTCGGATTTGCACTCATATCACATCTTCTTATATCTTTATAAAGTGATAGTACCTACTACGGGGCGCCGAATGGGACTCTTGTGGTTTTGTACAAAATTCAATTCTGTCATAACAAAATCATTTTTGTCTTACAAAACTATGTGATTACAGACTTGTTTTGTGAGAACTTCAATTTTGTGATGACAAAATTCATTTGTGTAGACAAAATTCATTTTTGTCATGACAAAATTCATTTTTGTCATGACAAAATTCATTTTGTCATGACAAAATTCATTTTTGTAGACAAAATTCATATTTGTCATGACAAAAGTCAATTTTGTCTAAAAGGTATGCAAATATAAACATATTTGCATACAAAATTGACTTTTGTTACCTGATATGGAAATTAAATCACAAAAGTCAATTGTGTGAGGTAAGATTCAATTTTGTGAGACAAAATTAACTTTTGTGAGACAAAATTGACTTTTGTGAGACAAAATTGACTTTTGTGAGACAAAATTGACTTTTGTGAGACAAACTTGACTTTTGTGAGACAAAATTCAATTTTGTGAGACAAAATTCAATTTGTCAATTTTGTTGAGACAAAAGTCAATTTTGTTAATTTTGTTGAGACAAAGTCAATTCTGTCAATTTTGTGAGACAAAAATCAATTTTGTTAATTTTGTTGAGACAAAGTCAATTTTGTTAATTTTGTTGAGACAAAAGTCAATTTTGTTAATTTTGTTGAGACAAAAGTCAATTTTGTCAATTTTATTGAGACAAAAGTCAATTTTGTGACGACAAAATTCATTTTTGTGACGACAAAATTCAATTTTGTAACAACAAAATTGACTTTTATGTGACAAAATTGACTTTCGTGAGACAAAATCAATTTTGTTGAGACAAAATTCAATTTTGTCAATTTTGTCTCACAAAAGTCAATTTTGTCAATTTTGTTGAGACAAAAGTCAATTTTTGTCAATTTTGTTGAGACAAAAGTCAATTTTGTCAATTTTGTGTAACAAAAATGAATTTTGTCATGACAAAAGTGACTTTTGTCCGCTGATAGATAATTTGTATGACAAAATTTTAAATTTGTAGTATGATACAAATTTTGTTAAACTGAACTTATTTTTGTTGAACAAAGTCACTTTTGTCCGTACAAAATTGAATTTTGAGTACAAAACCACAAGAGTCCCATTCGGCGCCCCGTACCTACATGTCTATGAAATATAATGTCTTTAACAAGTGCTAAAGTTCATGGCTACTGTATGGGTGGTATCGATCTATAATTGTTTAAATTAATAAATATATCCCTGTATGATTTTATCAGAGTGCTAAAACAGAAGAAAAAGGAAACCTAATACCACCTATGTTAGATCGATTATCTTATAGTGCCAGGAAGCCGAACAGAATCATATGAGTAATAAAATTAACTGATCAATGTTACAACAAATGAAGTAGCCTCAAGGAACGTCTAGTTATGATACTGTTTTTTGCCTTTATTTATCAATTCATCTGTAGTTGTAAGGTTTAAATCATTAATATTGCTCGAAAGTTTTCTGCGATTTGGAAAATGAGCTTGTTAACATGCTCATACAAAGAATGGTAATTTTAAGGCTATCATTAATAGCAATGTTGTTTTTCACTTTTAATTTGATCTTTCAATTGGTACTAGAAAATAATAAACTTGTAAATATGCTCATAAAAAGAACGGTCATTCTATCATTGATAGAAAGGTTGTTTACCACTTTGAATTTAATCTTACAATTGGTACTAGAAAATAAACTTGTCAATATACTCATAAAAAGAATTACCGTTTTATCATTGATATCAAGGTTGTTTACCACTTTAAATTTAATCTTTCAATTGGTACTAGAAAATAAACTTGTCAATATGCTCATAAAAAGAATGGTATTCTATCATTGATAGAAAGGTTGTTTACCACTTTGAATTTAATCTTACAATTGGCACTAGAAAATAAACTTGTCAATATGCTCATAAAAAGAATTACCATTTTATCATTGATATCAAGGTTGTTTACCACTTTAAATTTAATCTTTCAATTGGTACCAGAAAATAAACTTGTCATATGCTCATAAAAAGAATGGTTATTCTACCATTGATAGCAAGGTAGTTTACTACTTTAAATTTATTCTTGGTTCTAGAAAAATCTTGTCAATATAATCATAAAAAGAATGTCATTCTATCATTGATAGCTAGGATGTTTACCACTTTAAATTTAATCTTTGGTACTGACATCATTTTGTGTGTCATCAGGTTTAACTCCTATCGTTTGAGACAGCTACTGTAATTAGTTATCGAACGATTTCATAGTAACAAAAAGAGACATTATTCTCCAATTAATCGTTGAATAATCGGTATGCCGGATACTTTTACTATCAAAACCCATTATTTTATCGAGTTCCTGGCGAGAGGCGGATGCGATCGGCCAATAACTAGTATACAAAAGTCAATTACGAATATATGGTCGTACAAGTCATTAGTACAATATTTTCATCATTTGTAGCGCTTTTACATCAAATATTGCTCGAGGGGACAATTATAACTGTATCTTGGTATATTATATTGGTTTAAGTAGGTGTTTGCATCATGATATTTGATGCAGTTGCCATAAAATATATACAGTTTAATGCATATATCATGATATGTTATGTCTAAACTTATAAAGGAAAACATATTTTTGCTTTTTTGAAATATTATAGCCTGTCAAAGTAGGCGTTTATAAGTTTTAAAATATAACTATAACATAACTAAACGTTAATTCGGTAAAGCTATAAATATTTAAGTACCATAATATGAAATGTTTAAATGAGTTTTCTTTTATGCATATGTACGCACGTGGAGATGCAGTATGGTTTTGTAGTAAGAAAACTATCCAGAATAGATATTATGTGAACACTGAATTACAGATCACCAAACGGCCCTCGCCGATAAGTAAACTCAACCATGTATACAAGTATTAAGCGAACCCGGATTGAAAAAATGTAAAACAATTTAAAAGAGAAAATGAATAGACTGACTTATGATCATACAACAATGAACGAAAAACTTATATGATAGACAGCGACCAACAACAAATTACTAGATTAAAGGTTCTTGACAAGGGACAGGCTGCTATTTTTGCGCAGTTTGACAAATTTGTTGTTGCTCAACCATACTTTAACATGGCCAATGTTGTCACAATAAAAATAGAAACAGACGGGAACAAACAATTAGAAATAGCTAAAGTCATCAGATCGGTACTAGTATAATGACAATCTGAATTTGTTTGCGCTATGCATATTCATAAGTAACCCACAAAAAAATCCAGACAGTTTATTTGAACGTAAAAATGACATACAATCGTAAATCATGATATATAACATTCATGATGACACGAACTTCCGCAATAAAGTAAATAAATGATTTTTTTATATAAAAATAGTGTTTTCATGATCCTGTTAAAAACATGTAGTTATGTGTATTGAATGTTTGAATGAAGGGTTGTAAAACGTTGACCGTGCGCACATCTGTAGAATGAAGCGCTTCCGCTTACAAAAAGTACTTTGGTCAGCGCATTTGTCACTCCAATAAAATTACAAAAAGAAGCATTCTATTAAGAATTGAATGCTCTTTTTGTAACTTAATTGGGGTGTCAAAGCGTTGACCGAAGTACATTTTGTATGATCATTCTAAAAATGTGCGCACGGTCAACGCTTTGACAACCCTATGAAGTCACATAAAGAAGCATTCAATACTTATAATTACATTTTTTTTAGCTAGGATCATGAAAACACGAATTTTATAATTTTTTTTATTTAATTTACCTGTGCACGTTATTGTGGGACCGCGTGTTATCATGAATGATAAATTTAATTGTGTAATGCTTAAGGAATAACACGTGATGTGCAGTTAGCCAATTAGAATTACGTATTATAATGAAACATACATCTAATGTAATTATTTCTGAATATAAAACCATATACATGTACACAGTTGTTTTCCGGGGCGCAAGTTCCAAAACATCAATATAATGTTTTCCATTGACATTTTCTTGATTAAGTTCTCTTGTATAAGTTAGTTTTGCAAGTCTGTATAGCAGTAGTTTTTAATATTTATTGAAGACTTAACTCGTAGAAAATTTGTTTACCGGAACAAGATAATGTACACAAAGCGGCAGAGCTGCATCTTTTGACCTTTTGCATTGCTCGTTGTAGATTTTTCGACGCCTATGAATTTTCAAAATGTCAGTTTTACAAATACAGAAGAACCTTTGAACCTTTTACACTAGTTAGAAAGGTAGATGTTTTTGAGCATCAGTTAGACAACAACCGGAGTCGGGACAACAACAAAATGAGCCGAGATGGAAATAAGGATAAAATTTCTTTAAATTAAACTAGTTTCTTCAATGAAACTACCTTCTCTGTAACAGTGACATTTAAAAAAAACCCTACATATTGTGCATTTTATGTATTTTTGGAATCTGTAAATAATAAAGGACATTTTTTGTCCTCATAGAATGAAATTCAAAACAGTGTTGCTGTGGCCATTGATTGACACATTAAATTCATCCATTGACTGGGACAATTTAGGTGAACGTTAGTATGTAACGATCACTGCTCACTATGTACTTTTTAAAGACAATTAAACTATGGGGTCACCAAAGGTTCTCAACACCTTAATAAAGTAATTCGAAAAATTAATCAGAAATAACACTATGTTTTGATTTATAACAATTATATAAATCAAAACATAAAGGTTATTCCTGATTAATTTTTCGAATTATTTTATAATTAAAGGCGTTAAGAAACCTTTGGTGACCCAACAGTTTAAATGTCTATCGTAGGTACGTCGTGAACAGTGGTCGTTACATACAAAAGTTCACGTAAATTGTCCCAGTTAATGGATAAATTTAATGTATCAATCAGTGGCCACAGCCACACTGTTTTGAATTTCATTCTATTATATTGAAAATATTTTTAGTACTGTGTTTACTAAATGACTTACAACGATACAGGACTTTTATTTGATTTAATTGGAGCATCACTGGTGTGTCTTTCAAGGACGAATCTGGCGTCTGGTGTATACTGTTTTTAATCCTGGTATCCATGGTGAGATTATTTACAATAGATACTTGTAAATGGCAGTTATGAAATGAGGGTTGGTGCGAATATGAAAATATTTGACCTTTCTTTATAAGCTTCTAATAATGAATGAAAGACTCGGTTGACTCTGTTTGTGTGTGTTGTCTACCACTGTTCTCAAATAACGTTTAAGGTGTAATACCACCAAATCATGGTACGTCACATCCGGTTGTATACGAAAATAATTCGAAAAAAATATTCCCTTGAATTTGACAGTTGTAGGTAATCCTACATTTTATTGCAGTTAAAGATTTCTGTGTCATAAACATATGTCTTGGGTATTTTAAAGCACCATTATTTTTTTTATTTGGGATTTCTATAGAATATTTTGTAATCTTGAGGTTACATGGTGACTAAAACTTGTACACAGATAAAGTAAGGAGAAAAATTTGATTGGTTAACTTCCAGTGATGGTTATTTTCTTATATGCAATGAAATGTTATGTGAATTGTTTTCTATAGTACTGGACAGGATTAAACTTTACTCATGCCAAGTATTTCTTTATTTGAAACAAAGATAAATTCTACACATTTTTTTGAAAAGTGCAAATTTAACAAAGACTAATAGGGGAAAATCAATGGTGGTATTACACCTTTTAATGAATTGTGTTTGTCTTATATGTACCAACACACATAGACAGTGGCGTGCTAATTATAATTTGAACAGTATATTGGAACCCATATTCTGAAAGCAAAATAACTTTCAATAAATATTAACACTGGAAGATGTCATTTATATGTGTTTGTCTATAGAAAAGATTTAACGTCCCTAAATCTTTTTCCTTATCATGCATTCATGACAATATGATCTAGTGATAGCGCTAAATCTAAGACAGTTATCTTATTTTATCCAATTATGTTTTAAATCAAAGGAGGAATACTTGCATTGGTTTTTTTTCTCATAAAGTTACAAAATGTAAAACGATCATGATCAGTTAGCTATTATTGAATAATATAAGTTCGATTTTCGCTGACGAGGTTCCTGACATTGGACAAGTACAATTTAAACTGTGACTAGGTTATATGTCTAGTGTATTTAGTCTGAACAGATCGCTTATTTACAACAGAAGATACATAAACACATTCAATAAAAGTCACTTTAGGAAAAAAAAACTACTTGACTTTTTCATATATCCGTTGACAACAAATAACCAATAACAAGTATATCAATACTCGATATTACCGTTTATTAAAAGATTGAGTTACAGAAAGCAAGTTAAATGCACTGAATCTGTCCACGTTGAACTTACTCCCATATATTGTAAAGGCTGGTCGATTTGCTTGGAAATAAGTCATGTATGACGTCATTATGACGAAATATTGGAACACCACATGGTTTAGTAAGACTCAATAGTTGTTGCTTTCTGCATATGTCATTTGGTCTCTTGTAGAGAGAGTTCTCATTGACAATCAAACCACATCTTCTCATTTTTATATCCACTTACTGTGGATTCATTTATTTTCATTGGTACCAGTTTTCGTGAAAAGGGAAACATATATGTTTGTGGATATTTGATTTCGTGGATTAAGGAAACTTTCATTGTTTGGGATATTTGATCTCGTGGTTTTACAGACGTCTGTACACAAGACTAAAAAAATTTGATATACGTTGAACATTCAATCTCGTGGTTCACCTGTACTCACAAAATCCACGAAAGTTGGTATACAATGAATAATCATAAATTTACAGTAGAACATCACAAACTGTGGCCTGTAACCAGTTTTAAGTGCTCACAAACCTCCACCTTTTATATTTTTTGAACCATGTGTTGTAAAGTAAAACAAAGTTATAACATGTAAAGATCAGCTACAAACACTTATTTGAACTATGAAATAGTGTGGTCCATTATTCAAAAAGACAGGGTCAAATGTGTTTCCTTCTAGTCAAATCTATCGGAAAAAGCTAGTATTGGTTGGTTTAATACTGCACAGCAATAAATGAAATGATCAGACACAACACAGGTTTCATGAAGTCTCATAAATTTTAATTGAAATCTTCAGCGTTTGTGAAAGGTCACTGAATATTTAAAATCGTCAGAAGGAACCATTTTGATTCAAGTAAAATAAGCCTGTATCCCTTGCTTTTGAACGATTTAAGAATTTTCCGCAGTTTTTATATATAATTCCTGAGAAGCCGAGTTCATCCCTTGTTTTGTTTTAGATCGGTTCGATTTGCTTTTGCTTATATTTTCAACATTGTTTTTGTTTTGTTTTGTTTTGTATTTTTTTTTATTTCTTTGTTGCTTCTACTTTAAACCAATATTCAGCCAATCAATGAATTTGGTAATAACAACCACCAATGTACTCTCATGCCTCACAGTCATGTGCCTTAAATGACACAGTAACGATAATAATAATAGAGATAGCATGGTCGTTGTTACCAATAACTAGGATATGTTTGTTCTTCCGGATCACCTGAGTTCACTTCGATGTTTGTTCTTCCGGATCACCTGAGTTCATTTCGGTTTTTGGTTGGGATGGTTTTACTCAATCTTTACTTTTGTGTATAGTGTAGTGTTTTGTTTCTTGGTCCGTTTGTCGTTTTTCGTTTTGGTCATGGCCTTGTCTGTTTGTATTCGACATGTGGTTTATTCCCCCCACCCTTACTTTCCAATTGGTATTGTGTCTCCCTCAGTACTGACTTTATAGAATTATTAAATGTACCGTTTTTGTATAATAATAAACAGTACTGAATAAACAGAAAGTATAACATTACAAGTTTTCTGACTTGTCGAACAGTACTGATATATCAGAGGGTAGAAATGTACAAAAAAAAAACGTGAGTAAATTCTTGGTAGTGAACATAGATACATGGTCGAATGAAATGACGTTTACGTAAAAAAAATACCGATATCGACTGTAAAATGTTTTGAAAGTATTCAAAATCCTGTGCTACTTTTAACCCTGAAAAATATCTAGTGTGTCATTTTCATAATGTCTAACATCTAGTAGCATTAGATATATCCAAAAGGGGATGATTAAGTGCCATGATTAGGTGCCATTAATAACTTGAGAGTTTAGATAATTATATAACTCAACCCTGATATAAACAAATTTTGAAGGTTTTTTTTTTTTTTTATTACAAACAAACAATACAAATTCTTTTATAGTCATGAGCACTTTAAGGTGGTATGGGAGTCTAAAATAAAAATGATAGAATTTGTTCATACTTTGTCAAAATGTAGTATCTATTGATACATGTTCAAAAATATTTTAAAAATGATAGGTCACCGCGCATTTTCTCGAGCTACAGGTTGTGACAAAATGACACATTTTGTATGGATTATACAGGAAAAAACACCATTTTGTGAATAGACACTAAACAAAATGATAGAATTGTAAAATAAATTAGGAAAAGATTGCTTGCAGACAATGCTTTGAGAATATCAAAAGAAAAGATAGGGTCACCGTACGTTTTTTCCGGCTGAAAGACAAAATAGGAAAATTTCATGTAGAGTCCTTCAGAAAATGCACTGTTTTAGAGTTACCTCCCCTTAAAATGCCAATTTGAAAATATTTAAAAACAACCAAAAATAATCTACCCTTGTAAAATAATTAATATTTATAAGTTATATTCTTATAAATTGGTTCTTTTAAATGCAAATTCACATGAAATATCTGCATTCCTGCATCAAATTTTGTTAATTTGATAGAAAATATCGACCTTAGAGTCTCTGTTTTTTACAATCCAAGATGGCGAAAGACACCCATACCACCTTAAATACGATATAAAACATTTAAATATTTTGCAATACAACTATAAAAAATCGTGCATTTAAGAAATAGTTGGACATTTTCTCTCATAATCATAACAAACCTTACATCGCAGCAAATGCTCAAACTCATAGATAAGCACATTTGGTAGCCAATAAGTTAGAATGTTGTTCCTTTAAAAGTATAAAAAATTATGAAACGGCACAGTCACCTTTTGACCTTGACGATCGCTTCATTTTTAGCTTGCTTCCTCTCCGTATAAGACTGCGGCTGCGTGAGAATTTAGACTTGTCTTCAGCCTGAATATCTTCTGGTGGCGTCGTTTCCGGTTCGGGACATTCTAATGAATGAACACTCATTCGTCGCAACATAAAACGTTCGGTATGTTTAGCTCTAGGTGTTTTGACTTGTCCAAGTAAAAGTTTGAAAATGTCGGATATTCCAGTATCTTCCTTGGCAGAAACTTCAATAAACCCCCCGCCTAAGTCCTCGTTGTAAGCCCAATTAAGAGCATCAAATCTTTCAACTTGTCTATTATTTTCCTCATCTAAATGATTCCCCACAATTACACACGGAATTTCTTGATAATTTTCTCGGGCTTCCTTTATTTGCTCCCATAATTGTTTGACTTCTTCAAATGTTTTTTCGTTCGTAATTGAATAAACTAAAACAAAGCCGTGAGCATTGACAATTGATAGACGTCGCATTGCTGGAAAAGCAATATTTCCGGCCGTATCAAGAAAATCAACTTTTAAATGAGTTCCACATATATCGTATTCCTTTGCGAACAAATCCTCTATTGTCTCTTTGTATTTTTCGTTATAGGTACCAAACAGAAATCTTTGTAATACCGAGCTTTTTCCAACTCCGCCTGCTCCGAGAAAGACAACTCTATTTCTTTGGTCGACATCAACCATTTTCACACGTTGTTCAGATATAGATATATTTACTGTAAGATTTATAATAATTTCACAACATTTTCACTGTTTGTCTAAGATTGCAGAATAGCAGATCGAGCTCTTTTCTTTGATTCCAAAAAAACAAACTTATTTACTTCTGCAATTTATTTTCACGATTACAAAAGTCTATTTTTTGTTGTAAATTCATATTGCCATCTGACGCACTACAGCTGCATGTATCTCTAGCAGTAAAAGACATGTGTCTGGTTATTTATCACTTTCAGCCACAGCCATATGATCATTAATTACATTTTGTCACCTGTAAGAAAATTAATAAAAAGGAATTAATGATCAATTCAATCAGAAAGATGGATAAAGCGCTATGTACATCTTCTTGTTTCAACACTGAAAACAAAATACAAAAATATGACAGGCACATGTTATACGCGGATGCCTATTAAAGCTATGCATAACACAATTGTCTTGTGATCTAAACAATTATTCCGCTCAAAATGATGTTGTCTTTCGTTTCAATGCTGTGCTCTTATAATGAGTAAATTCTTAAAATAGCCGAGACAGATTTTTTTTTCATTTCGACCGAAAAAAAATGGATCAGTGATAAAAGACTTCGTTCTAAGTACATTTCCTTTTTTATGACAGCATTATCGTATTTACTTTCTTTAGATTATAACAACCATGAGTTCTTATACGAAGTTTTACTTCAAACTACAAAGAAAAATTTTCTGGTTTTTAAAGGCTTCCCGGGAGTCACATCAGAACCTTACCATTTCAAACAAAGTGTAATAAAAATAGTTCGTTATGAGATTTGTACTTACAATTAAACCAATAAACTATACATATGATCCTCAAATCCATTTAAAATTGATAGAAATCTGTTAATATAAAATCAATGATAATTTAGCTAAGTCAAAAATCATGCGTTGAGCTTATTTGTGTGTGTGCGTGAGTTTTTAAAACTCTTTCTTTTATTCAGCCGCGTGCATTTTATATATGGCGGGAAAAGCGGTAATTTTTCGGGATACCCCATTTATATTTCAGTAACCACTTAAATAGTGGCTATGCATAAAACAATAGATATAGGAAGATGTGGTATGAATACTAATGAGACAACTCTCCATCCAGGTCGCAATTTATAAAAGTAAACCATTATAGGTCAAGGTACGGCCTTCAACACGGAGTCTTGGCTAACACAGAACCGAAAGCTATAAAGGGCCTCAAAAATTACTAGTATAAACCATTCAAAACAGGAAAACCAACGGTCTAATCTATTTAAAAACGAGAAAAGAGAAACACGTATGAACTAGATAAACAGACGACAACTACTGTACATCAGATTCCTTACCTAGGACATGTGCAAACATTTGCAGCGGAATTAAAAATTTTAATGGTACAAAACTTCTCCCTTTCTGAAACAATAGTATAACATCACTACATAGAAAGACACACTATAAAAAAAGTCTGAATATGAAAAAAAACACGTATTTTTTCAAGATTGTCTGTTGGTTATTAACAAGTAACAAATTGTTCAACTTTAAATACTTCTCTAGCTTGAGAATAATGTTGTCTTTGTCGGATTATAAGTTTTACAAGTCAATTCAGGCGATTAACGGTTCTTTATTGCTATAATCACCATTTTTTGGTAACTGATATTTCAAGAGCAAGAGCAAGTTGAAACAATATATCAGAAAGGTGTTCTGTACTAGTTTAGTGAGCTACCATTAGATTTGGAGGGACGGGGCTATGGTGAAATTTTGAAAAAATGCAGGACAGGAGTTTTGAGTTAAAAAAAGGCAGGATGAGCAAGTTAGGGAAACAAAATTTATATATAAAAGTCCGGATAAAAAAGGCAGGACCGAATAGAGTGTAAATACCCCACCCACCCCTTGAAAATCAAGTGCTAGCTCACTAAACATTTGTTAACTGCGATATTGTTGTTTAATGGAAGTAAACCAGTTTCAGTAAACAAAAAAGAGTAGTAAACAAATATCATAGTAATCACTGGAGAATGAAATCATGCTGGCTTAAGCAAGAGAGTATGTACATATCCTATTAAAGATACGTGTGTGGTCGCCTTTCCTGTTAAACATATTGAAACTTTGACATGATTTTCCAAAAAGGATATCAAGGACCTCTTAATGAGGTGATTTTTCTATATTTAAGACAATAGTGTTGAAATATCTGGCTTTTTAATTTCGTAATGCAATTCATGAGAAAGTTGAATAACTAAATAAAACATAATCAAAAATCATATTCATGTATAATACTGTGAATAGACAAGGTTTTTTTCAAAGACTGAAATGACGCTATGTGAAATAACGCAATGCAAAATGACTATGCTGGTTTTAAATAAAATGTATCGAATCCTTCACTTTAAAGACCATCTCAAATAATAAAACAAACAGAAAATAATGAAAAGGATTTGAAAAGACCCCCCTAAAAACAAAAAATAAATAAACAAATACGAAAAGGATTATTAAGCTAATATAAATAATAAAGACATTATCAAAATAAAACAACAAAAAATAATAAGAGGAAAAATAAAGGCAACAGTAGTATACGGCTGTTCAAAACTCGTAAATCTATGGACAAAAAAAAAAAAAATCGGGGTAACAAACTAAAACTGAAGGAAACGCATTAAATATAAAGGAGAACAACGACACAACATTAAAATGTAACACACACAGAAACCGACTAAGTATTAGACAAAATCCGATGAGAATAACAAATATAACATCAAGACCAAATACATGAATTTGGGATAGAAAAGTACCGTGACACGTCTTATAGTAATGTGAATTCACACTCAAATATAAGAGAAAAAAAACCGACACAACGGAAACACAACGTTAAAATGTAACACACACAGAAACGAACTATAATATAACAATGGCCATATTCCTGACTTGGTACAGACATTTTTAAAGAAAAAAATGGTGGATTGAACCTGGTTTTGTGGCATGCCAAACCTCGCACTTTAATTGCAATGTTAAATATAACATTAAGATGACGACATAATATCACAGGACTACAATACAAATAAATAGGAGAACATATTAGACAAAGAAACACATGAATAATAGCTAACAAAAGGCGTCAGCTTTTTCAATACGCCAGAAACGCGCCTCGTCCACACAAGACTCACCAGTGACGCCCAGATATAAAAGTTCGAAAGTCAAAAAAAAGTACAAAGTTGTACAGCACTGAAGATCAAAAGTTCAAAAAGGTTGTGCCAAATACGGATAGGGTTTTCTGCTTGGGATAAGAACATCCTTATTATTTAGAACAATTTATGCTATTGAAAACAGTAAATATTATCAAATGAATATAAAAGATATACATGATAAAACTGAAGTATTAACTTATTACAGAAAACAAAACCCGGAAACATTACAAAGACAAACACAAAAAAAGACACACCCGACTTAGTCAAGGAAAAATTAACAAAATGGAAATCAAAGAAATTTAAACTTATGTTCTAGTAAGTCTCGTATTGCTGAATTTAAAGCGAAAAAAGTGAGAGAAAAAATAAACATACCTAAATCATAGTTTACATGCAATCTCTGCTATAATCACTGACAATAATTTTAACTGACACTGATTAGTTGATTATGTTCATTTCATATCTGACGTGACTATTGTTTACAGCGAAGTCTCCATGAACAAAATATACAACGGCCAATAATCAATGAGAAAATTAAAGCAATTTATTCAAGGAGCCGTCAACAGTCGCATTATCTCTTAGCCGTGTGTGAGAATGTTAGCGATATCTCTTTATTAATATTTATTTGCTTTTTAATACCATTAATTGAAAACAACACCACTGGAAAAACATTTATTCTATATTATTCATTAGTATATTACGTATATGTCTATACAACATACTAAAAATAAAACATTGAATGTGAGAACACATTTTATCCAATTCGTTTAGCATAAAACACTGACATTTAAGACATTGGTGAGTAGGAAATGTTCCAAAACTAAAGCCAGACGATACTACGATAATTCAATCACGCACAAACCCTGTAAGAGAAGATTCAAAGTAAGCTTTTTGTATTTAAGATGGCAGACACATTTAAAAATTATCTGTCACATTATCAACTATGAATAAATTATAAAAGACTGTTGTATTATATATAGCCTTCTCTTATCTGAGTGGGATCAGCCACGAAGATATATGATTTAGTCAAATGTACATAGAAGTCTTATATTTTTGTCTTGTTTTTAAATGAACAATTAGTTTTGATTATTAAACAGAAATATCAACAATATCTCAAATTTGCCAGCTGCAGAAATACTTTCAGAAGATATTTCATAGTTTTGAATTTTAATGAATGCTTCATTGAGTCTATTTTTTGTCATAAAATCGCAAGTTCAGTATAGCGAAAGACGGAATTAATCGTCGAATTTGCATATAGCATTACTCGAATGGCACAAATGAAGCGTAGAAGGTGAAATGAAACAAAGAAACGCTGTATGCAATAGTAAACACTACAATAAGTACAGAGAATGGTAGGTATATCCTGCATTGTTTGTGGTACCCTATTATTGGTAAAGGTCAAAACTACATAAGAATGAACGTATACAAATTCGCTTAACACAAAAATATCGACAAGGTGTTGTTCTCCTTCGTTATAAAATTAAACATGAAATCGCATAAAATTCGCTTTTAACACAAGAATGTAAAAATTAACGAAAATCAATTAAAGAATACGGCGTTCTTTTTCTTATTTATATTTATCATTTATGATGAATTTTACATAAACTTAGCCTCGAATTCTTTCAAAACACACGCACACATCTACATTTTTTTTTACAAGTAGCACGCTTTTCCCACAATAGATTGTGTAACGCTGAGATTTTGCTAGAGCAATGATACATAATTAACTTTATTGTGCCTATAGCCAAACATTCAACCTTGTTTTACTTTTTAGTTTCTGCAGTATTTTATAATCAGACAACGATTCATCAATACACATATAGTTTCAATATCTGAAGCATTCAACGCCGTAGGATAAAAAATAAACTGTTTTTAATCCGTCAGAATTTTAATGGCTTTTTTCTATTATAAAATATAGAATCCAAGTTATAGCTTTTAGTTAGTAAAGTTGCAAAGTCGATATTCATATAGATTTAAAATTTATTTTCATATAGCACGTTGTTATAGAAATACTCATATCCTTCTTTTAAATATTTTGGTACATAAATAAAGTATAAAATGTCAAAATATGAAAAAAATAAAAATTATCGGAAAAAAATTGGTAGCTAATTATTGGATTTTTATTTCTAAATCAATAAAATATAATCATCTGGAATGAAAATAGATATTTTCAATTAATAATATGATTCCAACACAATGTTTTAATTGTTTGATGTTACAAAATTCATCAAGTTAAAACTATAAGTGAGAGTATATATGGGTACACATAAATGATACAACAAACCAACAACAATGCTTTGAAATTAAGGCATAAATCAAGATGTCTACATAACTGTTGTAGAAAAGAATGATTTCATAATAATATTTATTTATAACTCCGAATCTAAAAAACAGTGTGATGAAATTCGACAATAGTTAATAAAATCACATTATGGAATAATGCCTACATGTAGCCCCATTGTTTTCTATTTTAAATGCTGCTATTCTGGCTACTTTGTCTGTAGTGCAAATAAAGTGGCAGTCATTTCATGTCAGATAGTTATCAAAGGTACCAGGATTATAATTTAGTACGCCAGACGCGCGTTTCGTCTACATAAAACTCATCAGTGACGCTCATATCAAAATAGTTATAAAGCCAAACAAGTACAAAGACCTATACGTTCTCCTGATTTTTTCTGAAAAAATCAACATACTCTTCATTGCAAATTAGAGATAACTAGTTCCCGGAAGTTTGATAGTACAAAACTAGGTCTGAACAACAGGACAATTGTGCACTCCCATTATAATTTTATATACTTTTTTTTCATTTTTATTTAAAAAAAACAACCACAATTTGAAGGGTTCTAAAGTGATCCCAGTTCTCAAGCTTCCGTTTGGTACCACAAATACCCAAATATTTTATCTATTGACAGAGATACAGCTATTTGTAGGAACTGCTTTGTTTTAAATATGTACTACTTTCTTGTTTGTTCTTTATGAATTTTAGTGGTTCTAAACCTTATGGAACAACTAACACCGATATTGGTTAGGCCAGCATTTTAAATGATTTAATTTGAGTGTCAATGATGAGTCATTTAGGAAAAAAACCAAATATGATAAGAAAAATCCAACAAACAAAGACAACCTCTAAAAACAAACTTCTGACTAGATTGGCACATAAGACATGTATCAGGGATAAACATGTCTGCGAGTGCTAAATCATCCTAACCTGTAAAATGGTGTAACGATACAACTTAAAATCAAACTGTTAAAATCAGTTGAAAACGCACTAAACAACTAACAAAAAGACTAAATGCACCAAAAGACCGACATTAGAGTACTAATATATACTGACAGGTAGTCAAAATCCATTAACAACTAATAGTTACACCAGGTTTCCCAGACCAACATATCAATCAGTACACATTCAATAGATTTCAAGCAAAAAGTTCCAGAAACTGTGAACTCCTTACACTGCTTGTCTGATTACTATAAAATCTGATACAAACTTCTCAAAGAACAGTTCATAGCGTTGTTTTAATGAAAATATACCCGTTGTGATAAAAGAATACCCGCATATTATAAAGATATTATTTTCAGCTTCAGCAACAACGTATTGATTATTATTCTATTTTTGGATAAAAGAACCAGGAAACCCTGTATGTTTATTAATATATGTCACGATTAAAAATAGCTTATTTGTCATGAAGAATGGCTGTCATACGATAAATGGTCATTATCTATATCAAATACATGGCTATGGAGTAGATACTCACGAGACAACAACAAATAAACACAAAGGCAATATGTCGATACTAACTAGCGACAATCGGAATTCAAACATGCAAACCTATTGTTAAAACAAGGAACTGCAACATTACCAACAGGTTTTTTTGTGTTTGTTTGTTTGATTATGTATGAAAGTTTGTAAAAATCTATCGTTTTCTGTATATGGATGAAAGACAACGATTGATTGGTCTGAACCAGCAAATTAAAAACACAAATCATATAAATCATAATAGTAGATAAGTGTATATTTGTCCTTTTGCAAATAATCATCATAGTCCTTACGTTCAAAGTTGTTTGGGTACTTTTCTCATCGTTTTTGAAGTGGTCATCATGAATTCTCATGGTTCTTACACAAACGATGAGGGTCTGGCCTAGCGGGTGAGGGATTTGATTTTATATTATAAATGCTATTGTCTCTAATAGTTCTTTATAATGGCTTTCTTTTTCATTTCTTCAATAAACTCTTAAATTGTATGTTGATTATCAAAAATGAGACTTTAACAAAATACTGATTTCAATCGCATTGGGATCTGCATGGTCAGCAAGATATCGAGAACATTTGTCTTTTTGGAATTCATTCACCGAATTTGATCGGTTATTTTTTTTTAAAGTTTACTTTTTTATTTTTACTCTACAAACAAAGACTCTATACATTATCTAGAACTTCAGAATCTCAGAATCTATTTTTATCACTGACTGCTTTGTTCAGATTCAACTATGAATAATGGCCTGACAGAAGCGTTGATGAAATTAATAAAATTTGTACTTATTTTGTCGTGTTCTAATTCATTAATTATAATTTAATAAATGTAATGGTGTTCTGACTATTAGCTGTACATTCTAGAGAGAGAAAAATGGAAATCATGTGACTCTTATTCAACTGATTGATTATTATACATTAAAGATTTTAAGCAGATTGATTTGAACATGCATTTCACGATCTTGGCTTCATCTAAAGAACATTAGTATTAAATCAATCAACACACATTGTACAATTCAAGTTCAATTCCTGAAAAAAAAGTTAACGCATATTTGGCAGACATGTTTTATTTATTTGATCAATTTCTATCCATACTAATGTTTTTGTTCTTCAGTATTTATAAATCCCCCTTGACAATTGATTTAATATTTGTAGTATGACTTAAACCCTTAAAGACACACACACAGTGGCCTCTATGGATGTACTCCACTAATTCATGACCCCATTGCCTTCTATGCTAAATTTCTCAATTTCAAATCTAAATCCAAATGTGTTGAGCCCTGAATTCAGAAGACTGATGATCATTGACTTTTCAATCTGCAGGTAACATTTGTCTTGCTATCAACAGGATGTACTGGACCTTCTGATTCATTGTCCTTATATTGATAACTTTGACGAACTTCTTTCTTGCAACTTTTCTTGCACAATTTGTATGTTCTGTTGTAATTTTCAAATCTATTTGTTTATGATTCCAGTCATATGTGTGAATTTTAAATTCTGTGATATTCGAAATAAAGTCAACAGTAGCATACCGCTGTTCAAAAGTGTTAAATCGATTGGGAGAAAACAAATCCGGTTACAAAATAAATCCGAGGGAAACACAGGAAGATAGTTTTTTGGTCTCACTCTAGACAATTTTTTTGTGTCAATATATTTATGTGCCTTGGCAACGATATGGACAAGTAAAATCTATGATAGTATACTTGGTTTTATTTTTTGCATCTTCCGATAAAGGTAAAAATCCACTATGGTTTTTGCTGAAATAATTTTGAAACGGTTACCACGTAGCTATATAATTATTTAATATCTACCCGTGTGACGTCAAACTCGCGATTTTACATCAGAATTGAATCTTACCATGTGTCTGTCAGGGTAAGGATGTGGTCCCAATACTTTTTTAAGTGGATTTTACATAGATAAATAAAAAAATTGTTTGTTTTTATAGTGCTTAAGATGATAACACAATGTTGAATACTGTACCCATATTTTTGACATTTTTATTTATTGTGTCTGTTTATTTTGATCACGTACGCATCGTTGTAAATATAATGGAATTTGATGCGACCATCATACAAGTGAGAGGTCCAGCTAGCTATTAAACCAGGTTTAATCCACCTTTTACTACATATTAAGTAAATGCCTGTACCAAGTTAGGAGTATGACTATTGTTATCCATTCGATTGAAGTGTTTTAACTTTTGATTTGATCAGGGGTTTTCCTTTTTGAATTTTTCTCGAAATTCAGTATTTTTGTGATTTTACTTTTTGCTATTTCTTCCAAAGGACCACTTTCGAGTTTGTCCGCCACCGGAAAAAAATCGTCAATTATGCGCACCTTTATGACGTCATATACCAGATGGAGAGGATCGCCTATATTCCTGCACTTCAAATGTTCATCAAGCGTCTTCGTGATCGTCATTGTGCATGTTAAACTAGAAATATTTTTTGTTCTGTAGTTACTTAATCAAAATTCCCTAATGACAGCAGTGCTGAAAGACAAGTATGAGAATTCAATTTGTCCAATAATTCGTGCAATATAGCTTTATAGTTTTCCAACCACTCGCTCAGCATTGGAACTGAAGTGATGACATCCCTAAATGCACGAATGATGTTCACTAAAACCAAAGTTTTTGACGGAAATGCATCGAACACGAAAGTTGTCTAATATTGAAGTTCGTACATTGACCACTAGACGACTTTCGTTTTATATTGTCGATAGATTGCTGTGTGTTTGTCATCGATACGGAGAAGTAAAACCTCCGATCTTGCAATTACATTTTTTTCTTCTTTTATTGATAATGGTAAAATTCCACTATTATTTTTACCAAAAAATTTGCAATTTGTAGCCATGTTTGCTATTTGTTGAAAATCGTATTTTGACCTCTAGACGACTTTGTGTTTTTTTGTTGATAACATGCTGTATCATTGACATATATAGTAGCAAGTAAATCTCTGATCTTTGATTCACATTTTTTTCTTTTTCCTATTGATAAACGTACAAAATTGACTAAAGCTTCTACATAAAGATTGTCATAACCCTGTAGCCATGTCGTCCAAACACATTCCATTAAACAGTAATTGTTATAGTTAAAAATTCAATTATACAACTTTGCTTTGAGCTATAATCGTTCCATAGCCGATTTATTCAAATTGAGAGCATGACGAGAAAGGCGTTCTTATAGATCATATAGTTATAAGTTTTGATGAGATATGATTAGTCCGCTACTATGTTGCTCGTAAATTGAATAGACTTGTTTTAGTTAGGACCTGTCTGTTTATTGTTTAAGATCGTATATTAACCTATAAACGCCTATGTTTTTTGACAGATTGCTGTATCACTGACATATATAGCAGCAAGGAAATCTCTGATTTTTGAATCACAAGTTATATATTTTTTTTTCTTCTTCTATTGTAAAAATCGACTTTAGCTTCTACAGAAAGATTATTGTAACCCTGTAGCCACGTCGTCCAAACACATTCCATTAAACAGTAAATGTTATAGTTCAAATTCAATTATACAACTTTGCTTTGAGCAATAATTGTTCCATAGCCGACTTATTCAAAGTTAGAGCATGACGAGAAAGGCGTTCTATAGATCATATAGTTATAAGTCTTGATGAGATATGATTAGTCCGCTTCTCTGTTGCTTGTAAATTGAAATTTAAGGTTAAAAAAAAGCCCACACTGGTGTGTTCAAAAAGATTTTTGTAGTTTGTAGCAATGCTTATTGTTAAAGTTCGTATATCAACATATTGACGACTATGTTATTGATAGCTTGCTGTATCATTGACATATATAGTAGCAAATGAATCTCTGATCTTTGATTCACAAGTTTGTTCTTTCTTTTTTTCCTATTGATAAACGTAAAAA
Organism: Mytilus edulis; assembly: GCA_019925275.1. NCBI lineage: Eukaryota > Metazoa > Mollusca > Bivalvia > Mytilida > Mytilidae > Mytilus > Mytilus edulis. Next base: position 53,643,734 of record CM034356.1, on the reverse strand, counting down.
TTCGACTATAGATTCTACAGAAAGATTATTGTTACCCTGTAGCCATGTCGTCCAAACACATTCCAGTAAACAGTAATTGTTATAGTTAAAATTCAATTATAAAACTTTGCTTTGAGCTATAATTGTTCCATAGCCGACTTATTCAAATTGAGAGCATGACGAGAAAGGCGTTCTTATAGATCATATAGTTATAAGTCTTGATGATATATCATTAGTCTGCTACTATGTTGCTCGTAAATTGAATAGACTTGTTTTAGCCAGGAAATTGACTGTAAATTAAGCTTAATCAAGAATATTAAAAGTTCATTCGAAGTTAATTGAGTGTGCTTAAAGTGAATTTCCAAGTGCAAATATAAACGTAATGAGAATTTTAACAATATATTTGTAAAATAAACCTCTCTATTTGCTAAGAAAAAAAAACTTGTTTCAATATTTGATGACAAGCTGTACTTCTGTAGTATATAAAATATTATACATTAACTAATGGGTATTTCCGGTCATGACATATAGGTAATATAGATTGGTCGTCGTTTAGTGTTGTCTACTATGAAAATATAGCCATTCGTCAGCTAGCCCACTGTGAGATTCAGTTGTAAATAAACAGAAGAACACCGCTGTTAAAAGTCAAAAATCAATTGAGAGAAAATAAATCCGGGTTGCAAACTAAATCTAAGGGAAACACATCAACTATAAGAGGAAAATAATGGAACATCAGAAACACTGTAGTGTAAATCTTCGTGTTTGCCTTTGCAGGAAAAAAATTATTCATACCCATTTCAATTAATAAATCAAATTACAATGCTATGGTCATGCACATTTGAAATCTAAATAAAGAAAATCGATAATACCTGACTATTTTATGTCAGTTTTAGTGACTGTTAACATCCAATACTAAAATGACCAGTAACATCTGCAATTTCTCTATATTTGTCTTACATATCTGTGCCATTAAACGACAAGATTAATTATAATTGAGAATCATAGAAAATAAATCGGCTTAAACCAGTCTAACACGTATTCAGCATGCTTTGTTCATTGCAGACTTTAACAAATGAAACCGGGTTAATTATTTCATGTTCTAAGCAAAATACATATAAACACAGTCAGCATTCAAAAATAAAATCGTTAACCCTCTGGTTTTGTATACAACAAAGGAAGGAACAACAATTCATTGTACAGCAAATTTATCTTTGATAAATTAATTACTAAAATTGGTTAATATTCATTCCATTATCGGAGTAGAAGCCATTCTCAAGGTTGATATCGTCTGTAATTCCAAAAGAAATAAACAGTTTTAAGAGTGCGCCAAATTGGTTTTAGTACACAACCAATTTATTTGTTAAATCTTGGAAGATTTTTTTCAAATGTTGACAGTATTGGATTACACGCTAGACAGATGACCTTGTTTAGTAAATTAATACAACATTTTCAACAACACATCTATTACAAATGAGTTAGTTAAATGATCGAAATAGAATGAACCATTTACTGGAGACACAACTTTTGAATTTTAATCGAAATCGTCAAACATTATGTCAAATAACGAATGAAACGTTAAACATTGTACGTTTTCTTTTAAAATTGGTTAAAAGCAGGGTTCACCACACGATGAAAATGAATTATGTAAAGAATTTTAATACATATTCAGTTTTACGCTTTTCATACTTTAAATGAGTTTTAAGATAATGAAATCTTATCACAGCTGTTGATCTTAGTATCTATTAAAGGTAAAATAGCAAAAATAGTGAACGCCAATAAAATTTCAAACGGAAAGTCGTTATGAAATGGATACAAATGAGAATACAAATACGTGTACACAAGAACTCATACTACATCCATCTTAAAATCAAGATCTAAATGTTGCCAGTCTTCCTTTGTATGTTGTACAGGTAAACAAAGCCCAATATAAAATCATTTTTGTACATTTATCTCGTGACAAAAAAATAATATTAGATAATAAACGGGAAGCTAAGGTGTAGTCATTCATATTCACAATAACTGAAAGCATTTTTGTCGGAGGACATTTGGAAAGGTAATTTATTGAATGTCTTACATATACAGATATATATTATGATCTTTATAAGTACGCATATGAGCTGCGTCGGATAGAAATCGACCTTAAGCAAACGAGAATCAATACCTCTGTTAACCTACTTTGGGTTAAAATAATTTCTACGGAAAGTCTGTAATTGTTCCAAAAGTAGGTTCTTATAAGAAGACAACCCTTTTAAACGGACCAAAAATGCAGCTTTTATATCTTAGTTATTCCAAAATCGACCAAAGTCTTAGATATGTATCTGTGTGCATGCACTTACATAAGGTCGATTTCTATCCGACGCAGCTCAATTATGTAATATGGGGTGAGCAGCTTGGTCAACGACGTCATAAGGTTGGTTGATTTTTTTTTATTGACAACACATTTGCTACTTGTTGTTGACGTTTTTTTCAAAAAAGCAGTCGGTATTTCTGAGGGAACCAATTGTACTCCTTTATTCAACGAGTACATTCTCAGTTGTCAACTTTCTTTATTTGTATGAGGCTCACGCTATGAAAGGATTTCTAAAGAACAATTAAAAATTAAACAAAATTACCTGTGGGCCTCTTATTGTGCTCTAAAGATGATATTGTCATGTTGTTAACTTTTTAATCACTACTTTCCCATGTACATGACAAATGATACTAAAGGCACACATGGGTGTGCTTCATATATTAACTGATTAAAAAGAACATTTAAATACATAAGTCGAGAATACACAGACAACGGCTGACAATGGCTAAAAAAGAGAGAGACAAGCAGGCAAACAAAAGTACACGAAACACAACATAGAAAACTAAAGACTGAACAAACACGAACACCACTATACACCGTTGGTGAACTAACAGTCTAACATATTCCGTATATAGCTATACGCAAAAAAGTAGATTTCAAATTTTTTACCACAAACTTTCCTTTATAAAGCAAAAATCTAGAATTACCCGGAGAGCATATTGAGTATATATCATCAAGTTAAAACGATATTCTAGAGCATGCGTTACCTATCTAAATTTCTTTGATAGAGGGTAAGTGAAAGAAGTTAACGAACAAAATGTTGCTAAATGGTAAATAAGAAATAAGAAAACAAAAACAGTTATCATAATTTTGCCGAACGTTAAAAAAAATCAGCATCGTAACTACTATTATGTCTCGAATATATAACTACAGAATTCGACTTGACGCCGAATCTTTGCTTGTCATGTCCGAAGCTTTTTCATCGAACTCCAATCATCGGATCAGAATGCGTGTTAGCTAGCTTTTTGATTTCACTTACGTATGTAGATGGTTGTCGTGTTTCCCAAAATTTAGTTTTCATTGTGACGTATTTAATGGGTTGTTGTATGTCATTTCAGTTTTTGTGTAGTCTTGTCTTTTTTATATATTGTTTTCACTGTGGCGTCTTTAAAAAAAATTCCTATGAATATCCAAAATGAATAATAAGCTAATTGTCTATACATTAAATAACTTAATTAAATCAAAAGACATGATTAAGCTTCTTACCTTATTAGCACATTTTAAATGATATTAAAGTGACTTCTGAAGCTATGATATTTTGTGATATAGTTGAAATAACAAATTCAATTATTGCAGCCTTATATGAATTTCAAGATTTGAATCCTGGTTGTTACAATTACAAAATTAGTCAGAAAACCTTTTCTCTATCCCCGTGATGATTAAAATCAATAAAACCCTTACTAAATACTACAAACAATCACAGATTGTTGTCAGGAATGACAGAAAATCATCTGATTTCAAAACAAAAAGTTATAAAGCAAAAGCTGATTATTTCTTACAGTGTTTCATCTTGGAAATAACATGATAATCCCACGTAATTATCTAGGTTATTGTTACAACACAAATAATACGAATAGAAAATTAATGGCTAATATACATTTATTGTGATTAGCTGTTTGTTGGGTTTAGAAACAAAATGACATAAATCTGATACTAGGATAGGCACAGTCGTGTGCAAAAGTCTTAACAACCTCGTAAATTCATATTTTTTGCAGCTCAGTTTTCAAAAACTTTAATTTATGAACATACCTTTGTCGTTTATTTATGGTTCGGTGATGTAAATGTCCTCATATGGAAAAACATATTATGTGGAACTAGAGTTTCAATGGAAGAAAGAGGTGAAAAATACCAAAGGGATATAATTCATATGTCGAAATAAATCTGACAATGTCATGACAAAAATTGAAAAACGACCAAAAGACAAACAATATACACAACATAAAAAAGAAAACTAAAGACAGAGCAACAAGTACCCAACCAAAAACAGGGATTTATAGTTTAAAATCGCATCATTCCATTATGAAACAGACTGACTACACATATATGCGCTATTTGTTATTATAAAAGAAGTGTTACCGTGTATTTTGAATTCATGACTCAAAACTTATTATAGTATGTGGAATGGGGTTTTACTTATTAAAGCTGTATAGTTGCTTTATTATTTGGTCTATACAAATATTTTTAATCTAAAATTTGTATTCTGATATCGAATGGCCTATCAACATAATAAATGAAACTTTTGGTGCATTAACAGAAAGAACATAATATTAGTTTATCTAAACTTGTTAAGAGTTTTCAATAAAAATATAAATATGAGCAAAGACATACAATGTAATTCTTAAGTAAAATCCTGAAATACTTATACGTATTGTCTATACGTTGATTCTTATTATCATCTATTTCATAGTACCTGATTCATCGACAAGTCTTGTTTTCTCTTAAATCAAGTTATTTTGAAGTTCAACAATACGTTTACAGACGTTGTCTCATACTTTTCTTTCTTTTTTATTGAAAACTTGCACTATATTTTATGGTCTTGAAGTATGGATTTTATTGTTTATCATCTTCATAAAAAATGTTATATATTTCTTATATTTGTCTTTGCAAATTATTAGGTGTACTGTAAATTAGTTTATTTTTGGTAATATTCATTGACGTGACCTGAACTTATCCATCCCGTCATAGTGTTATTGTGCCATGGTAAATTTGTGTTTTCTTTTCTTCCGTTTTGCTAATGTGCTTTACTATATTCCTGTTGTTTTTTCTTTTTTGGCATATTTATTTTAATATAATGTTGACTGCTGTACCTTATTTTTGACATTTTTATTTTTCTTGTCTATTTGTTTTGGTCACACATCGCTGTCAATTTAATGAAATATTATTCGCTCTCATACAATTGAGAACTTTAAATAGCTGTAAAACCATGTTTTTCTACATAAGAAAATGCCTGCACCAAGTCAGGCTTTCAAACTTTTGTATCTGGGCGTCACTAGTAAGTATTGTGTGGCCAAAATGCACTTCTGGCGTATTAAAATTTTAAACCTGTTGCCCTTTGTTAGCTATTATTCGTGTGTTTCTTTGTCAATTGTGTTCTCCTATTTATTTGTATTGTAGTCCTGTAATGTTGTGTTGTCATTTTATTGTTATATTTCACATGGCCATAAAAGAGGGAGGTTTGGCATGCCATAAAACCAGGTTCAACCAACCATTTTTTTCTTTAAAAAAATGTCCTGTACCAAGTCAGAAATATGGTCATTGTTATATTATAGTTCGTTTCTGTGTGTGTTACATTTTAACGTTGTGTTTCTTTTGTGTCGTTTGTTTCCTCTTAAATTTGAGTGTGAATTCACATTATTATAAGACGTGTTACGGTAATTTTCTATCCCAAATTCATGTATTTAGTTTTGATGTTATATTTGTTGTTCGCATCGGATTTTGTCTAATGCTTAGTTCGTTTCTGTGTGTGTTACATTTTAATGTTGTGTCGTCATTTTCTTTTATTTAATGCGTTTCACTCGGTTTTGGTTTATGACCCGGATTTGATTTTGTCTATCGATTTATGAGTTTTGAACATCGGTATACTACTGTTGCCTTTATATACGACATTCGTTATCCATCTGCTTGATGTGTTTGAGCCTTTATGATTTTACCATTTGATTAGGGGCACTCCGTTTGAATTTACCTCAGAGTACGGTGTTTTTGCTATTTAACTTTTACATTGATCTTCTTTTTGATCTTTTTTTTTAACATTTCTGTACCATGAAATATTCATATTTCACCATCACATGGTATATGTCAAGAAAGTGACTTTTTTCTTCTTCTCAGTCGCAGCAATTGCTAAAACGCATATGTTATAAATAACTGAGACGCGTCATAGTTTGTGCTATAGTAATCACGGTTATTTATAGCAATCATGAGCTTGCGGAACAATGATTAGTGATTCAAATTTTTAAAGAATCAACTTAGTTATTTTTTTTATGTTTGTTGTAAGTAAACATATTCAAAATTCAGAAACACGAATTTTGAGCATGTACACCATTAATCACCACCAGGATGCTCTCGTATAGTTTGTCAGTACTTTATTTCAATTAGATTTGATACTTATAGAAAGCCTTCACAGCGACTAGTGTTGAAACACGTGTATTTCATTTATTTTCTCAAGTTGTTCGAAAGCCTACAACAGCGACTTATGTTAAAACACGTGTATTTTATTTAATTTTAATTTTAATTTTAATTTTATATATAATTTACTGATCTTGTTTTATTTTTTCCCTTTGCATTATTAATTATTCATATGTCTTAATTTTTCATATTTTGTTACGTAGAAAACAATGTATTTACTTACGTTTATAAAATTCAAATTTTACAGGATTTTTTATTTTATATAACCTAACACAGTATTTGTTACAAGATAAACACAACCATTATACGTTAAAGCTGCAATGCGTAGCATTATAAATACATTTTTTTAAATTAACAAAAAATTAGAGTACATTTTTACTATAAAAACAACGTCATTGATATAACCATTCTCACGTAAACCTGGTAAAATCCTGGTATCTTCGATGAGTTTATCTTCATACATATTGAGGGATTTTCTTTTTAAAGATTATTATTTTAAAACATGAGTGATATTACAATTAGGTATCATACCTTTAATTTTATCATAATTATCCAGAATAAACTTTAAAAAAAAATCTGCTATATGTGTCTCAATGAAGATCTGATATCTATTTGTTAGCATTCAAATAAATAAATTATAATGAAAATCCTTCCTAATAAATCTGCTAACCCACAACGTTTACTAATATCACTCTTTCCAGGGATATTTATCCATCGTCCAGCTTCAAGTTGGAATATCGCAATCTAAAATTTAAATTATATTATCTTTGTTTTCAAATTCTCCTGGATTAAAAAAAAAACACTGCTAGAGACAAGAGTTGGTAGCGCAAATAACATTTGACACCACCCGCATGCACTGGTTTTATCGGGTTCTGTTTTCTTATTTGATTTGTAAGAAAAGTATAGTATATGAATTTCAGTTCTTGTGGTATGCATTTCAGAAATAACATTCCATGTAAACACAACTTACTAATTTATATGTTTTGGTTTTGTAATTTGTTTGGGCCTTGGCAATCGATAGTACCTTTTTAGCATAATAGTCTAAGGATTAATTGGTTATCAAAGGTACCAGGATTATAATTTAGTACGCCAGACACGCGTTTCGTCTACATAAGACTGATCAGTGACACTCATATCAAAATATTTATAAAGCCAAACAAGTACAAAGTTGAAGAGCATTGATGATTCAAAATTCCAAAACGTTGTGACAAATACGGCTAAGGAAATCTATGCCTGGGATAAGAAAATCCTTAGTTTTTCGAAAAATTCAAACTTTTGTAAACGGGAAATTTATAAAAATATTTATAAAACAATTATTGCTGGTGAATTATTCATTGTGTCGTGGATTCATTTGTTCCATGTTAAATCATCTGTCCTTCACATCGTACGAATGTTTAAGAGTAAGAACCAGTCTGTACTACAGTTCTTTTCAGTGTCACAATACTGTGCTCCAACTTATTACAACGACATTAAAGTTTATGACGTTGTTAATTCTTTCAGTTGACAGTTGTTTTCTATTCGTATGATGTTTTTGGCGTTTTTTTTTATTCTTTCCTTTTTATGTTTATTTTAATCCAACTTGTACATGATGATAGATTCTGTTAGTTCGGCTGATCTCATATCCACATGAGAGTTTTGCATATCACATTTAGTATCTGATAATACAGAACCTTAAAATATAAGAGGTTTTCTGTCTAGATGCTTTTTATTTAGGCTGCAAACATTTAAAACAGAAATATCTTTTAATTTGGCAAAATTAAAATTTTATGATGTCTACAAGGAAGTAGTATAACAGAACAGCATTTATATTTCAACTTATTATTCATTCTTATGCCGAAAAATTATATTGCAAATGGCGGAGTTAAATGCATTTACTTATGTTTATGGTTTAAAACAACTAATTCATAGCCCCATTGCTTTCTATGTTAAATTCTGCAATTTCAAGCATAAATGACGACTTTGTCTTAAGTTTAAATAAAGTGGTAGGTATTTCATGTCAAAAATGTACCTTATCCTGACTCGTGCTGAAAAAAATCAACATACCTTTAATTGCATATTAGAGCGTACTGGTTCCCGGAAATTTCATAGTACAAAAACAGGAACTTGTTATCTGATTATAGTTATCAAAGGTACCAGGATCATAATTTAGGTGGCACGGTAGTATTTGCTTTCCAGAATTTAGGTTGCTCTTTTGTGTACCCTACTTAGGTAAATGTATCCAAACAGTGTGATTGGACAAAAAAATACAGTATCAACTGAACATACTTTCCCAAACTGAGTGATGATTCAGGTGTAGAAAAATATGAAATAATTTTACATACAGATGAAAATGAATTTTTGAGAATTTTTGAGAATTTTATATTCACTGCACCATAAAAGACCTAAAAGTACTAGTGGCCTTAGGTTTTTAAAAATAGCAAAAAAAGTAAACGGTCATGATACATATTCAAATTTTTTTCTGAATAGTAAAATGAAAGTACTTCAGTTAACTGTGAATGTAGAATTTTTTGCAGTGTTAGAAAGTGGTGAAAATTCTAAAAAGGCTATCATTATCCCTTATGGGCCAGGAAATACTACCGTGCCACCTTTAGTACGCCAGACGCGCGTTTCGTCTACATAAGACTCATCAGTGACGCTCATATCAAGATATTTATAAAGCCAAACTAGTACAAAGTTGACGAGCATTGAGGATCCAAAATTCAGAAAAGTTGTATGAAATACGGCTAAGGTAATCTATGCCTGGGATAAGAAAATCCTTAGTTTTTCAAAAAATTCAAAGTTTTGTAAACAGAAAATTTATAAAAATGACCAAATTATTTATATTCATGTCACACCGAAGTGTTGACTACTGGGCTGGTGATACCCTCGGGGACGAAACGTCCATCAGCAGTGGCATCGACCCAGTGGTGTAAATAGTTATCAAAGGTACCAGGATTATAATTTAGTACGCCAGACGCGCGTTTCGTCTACATAAGACTCATCAGTGACGCTCATATCAAAATATTTATAAAGCCAAACAAGTTCAAAGTTGAAGAGCATTGAGGATTCAAAATTCCAAAACGTTGTGCCAAATACGACTTAGGAAATCTATGCCTGGGATAAGAAAATCCTTAGTTTTTCGAAAAATTCAAACTTTTGTAAACGGGAAATTTATAAAAATGACCACATTATTGATATTCATGTCAAAACCGAAGTGTTGAGTTCTGGGCTGGTGATACCCTCGGGGACGAAACGTCCAAAAGCAGTGGCATCGACCAAGTGGTGTAAATAGTTATCAAAGGTACCAGGATTATAATTTAGTACGCCAGACGCGCGTTGCGTCTACATAAGACTCATCAGTGACGCTCATATCAACATATTCATAAAGCCAAACAAGTACAAAGTTGAAGAGCATTGAGGATTCAAAATTCCAAAACGTTGTGACAAATACGGCTAAGGAAATCTATGCCTGGGATAAGAAAATCATTAGTTTGTCGAAAAATTCAAACTTTTGTAAACGGGAAATTTATAAAAATGACCACATTATTGATATTCATGTCAACACCGAAGTGTTGACTACTGGGCTGGTGATTAATAAAGGCAACAGTAGTATACCGCTGTTCAAAACTCGTAACTCCATGGACAAAAAACAAAATCGGGGTAACAAACTAAAACCGAGGGAAACGCATTAAATATAAGAGGAGAACAACGACACAACACTAAAATGTAACACACACAGAAACGGACCAAGCATCAGACAAAATCCTACGAGAAAAACAAATATAACATCAAAACCAAATACATGAATCGATGTTAAGTATTCTGGTGGAATTGTTTATATTAATTTGTTAACAGAACCAAGTACAGTCTGTTTGAATGATAGTATTTATCAGCATGCAGTACTCTATTCTTTCATTATTAATTTTCAAATCTTTTGACAATAAGTACTTTCTTTTTGAGCTCGCAAACGGCATCTTACCTAAGTTTGTATCATCATAGTGATATTTTTATATTGTTAAAGAGTAACAGTAGGCCAATAGTTTCTTTATGCCAAATAAGCTTCAGAGGAATGAAATACAACTAACTTTCATTTATGTTTTATTCTTCTTCAAACTGCAATCTATTTAGAAAGACACAGCACTTGTACTTGTTTGGCTTTATAAATATTTTGATATGAGCGTCACTGATGAGTCTTATGTAGACGAAACGCGCGTCTGGCGTACTAAATTATAATCCTGGTACCTTCGATAACTACAGCACACTTTTATAAGGTTGTGTCTTTTTTCAGTATAGAATACTAACAACTTGGCAGAAAAAGCGTCTAGAAGCCGCTATGTACATCTTCAACTAATTCCATATAGGTAAAACGTATAAATGCAACAAAAGAGATTGTTTGCAAACGTATCCAAATGCATTCGTGGGCATGTTTTTTTACTATTTAAAGATGTTTTGAAATATCTGAACATGTGGGTTTGATGTTATCTAGATCAATTGAAACAATTTTTTGGCAGGCAAACCAACTATAAGAATTACATGTAGTTGTCTCGTTTTACTTTCCTAATAGTAATTCTGATCATATGCGAAAAAGCACTGATTGTTTTCGTGATGAATAAACATTCATCTGAATATCTTGTCCGTTAGATTCGGAATACATTATGGATTCTTGACTTTTTAATTTAACGTATAACATACATTTTGCAGGATTACTCCTTAATTGTAAAATCGGATATAGTAACTGAACAGTGTACATGGTTTTGCTCTTGTACTAATTCTTGGGTTTGTTAATACGAAAACAATTCAGACATTTTACTTGATTTCCTGCTTTGTTGAGAAGATTTATATTTATTTGATATTGTTATTCATACAATTTGATGTAACATACGACGTATTTGTGGATTGTACATGAAGTATTTGTTTATGATGATTCTTGAATTTATATCTTTAAGATTAAAATAAAACATCGAGTTTGACAAACACAAAATGACTAGTATTCTTTATTTATGAGTAATATTCAGGTATGTTTCAATACTACAAATGAATCCAGCTATGATTAATTTTACCTTTCTGTAATTCTATCTTTGGAACGTGATCTGATGATCGTATTAAAATAGTTTTATTTATTAATCAATTAAAGATATTTTAAATTACGCAATTAAAAAATTGTGACACTCCAGAGAATATTATTTGCTTTAGAACTACAGAACGTACCGTCATGCATTTATCTGCTAAGTGCATTTCCATTTGAATAACCATGTAAAGAAAGCAATATGCCATACATACTGGATGACTCAAATATGTAAAATAAGGAGACGTGTTGCACAACAAAGAACAAGAATGTAATCAACTACAGGTTACTATATAATCTTTAGCAAAAACACAACAGCCATATCACCAATAGTAAGTTAAGTGTTAAATATTTCAAAAGATAAACAGCTCAATCACAGTTAACAATGACAAACATAAAAGGAAGAAGGCAACCTACCACAACCATTGACGATATCAGTTTATTTTCCATTTATGAGTTTGACTATCTTTCTGAAATGTTTCGTCCTCCTTTTGGACTGTACGATCCAGATGTCATGACATTATTTTGTCAAATAAACTCAATTTTTATACACGTGTAAAAGTAAAATAACAAAATACCAAAAAAATACAGAACTCCAAGGGAAATTCAAAACGGAAGGTCCTGTATAAAATTGCAAAATTTAAAAGCTCAAACGTTTGAACGAACTTAAAATAACATATTACTGACTTGGCACAGGCACTTCCTAATATAAAAAAAAAAGGTGAATAAAACCTGGTTTTATAATTAGATAATCCTCTACCTTGACAGTAAACACATTTTAATTTGAAACGCGCTTTTTGATTTTAATAACATCAAGTAAAATGTCTCCACAATAAACTATTCAATCTTTGTTTGGTCAATTTTTAGATTTATTGACTGCGTTAAATTTAGTTATGTTTAGACGACTGATTTCATGGCGATGCAGTTCTGTTCAGCAGCTTTTCAGACAATTGGGAAATGATCTGCACAGGTAACGGAAAACTACTAAACATTGTGAACAAAGATTTATTGATTATAATGACCGTAAGCGAACTGTCTCAACAGTACTGAAATGATCGTCGTAGAAAATTGAAAATGATTCAATGATTGTTGTTCAAATAAAAATGACCGTTTTAGACTATAATTCGTTTGCTAGCTATACTGCTATAGTGGTAACTATTTTTTTATTGTTAATTTACTCTGGAGTTTCAAAACAAACAACGGCAAGTAACATTGTATAATACCAATAGTTAATTGGCACTATACTTCATGAAGAATAAAATTTCATAGACTAGATATATCAATGACCTTTAAGATTTTCTATTTATTTATAACGCATTTAATATAATGTCTTTGGTAGTTAAGTTATTTATATAAAATCAACAAATGTCTTACACTAAACATCTACAATCAAATACTGAAAAACAAGAGCGCACTGAGTGTTTTATTTTACAAATAAAGTAAATGATCTTTGTTGAAAGCTTTCGGCTGTTTTCAGCTTTGAAACATCTCAATGTATCATTTCTGCCAGAAGAAGATTGTTTTTATTCTATAATATTGCAGCTTTAATGTTGGAAGAAACCGTTTATAAATACGATATATTTCAAGCAAACGCAAGAGTTTCAATTAACTTTACCCTCTAGCAATAACATTTGATTGAGCACTTGCAAATTATTTCATGTTTGTTTGTTACAAATCCAGTGATATAAAAAACTTAGACATGGTGACTAATAATAATAAATAATTAAAAACCAATTGTTCAGAGAACAATTGAAGGTCTTTCCATCAAAACAATGTATTTTGATATGAAAAGTTGTGAAACTAAGTTTAAAAAGTCATTTCAATCGTCAAATGATAGCTCCTAGTAAGCTGATTCCAAAAATATATTGTTTCCATACATTTTTTTTTAAATAAGTGAGATAATTTGTTACTTCCGGTTTGAAAAATGTTACTTCCGATTATATTTGAATATTTACTTGACACTGATTCCAAAAATATCTGGTTCTATATACTTTTATATTAATAAAGTACAAAAAAATAGCTACTTCCGGTTTACAAAAGGTCACTTCCGGTTGTTTTTTTTCAAGGTTAAATGGTTTGATACCTTTTTCTAAAAGTTGTATATCTTTATCATGTATACATATAGAATAAAAGCAAAGGTCAAAATCTAGAACGTCAAATTAAGCTATGACCTTGAGATCAATTTCAAGGTCATAAACCAAGGACCTCAAATCAAAAGACCATAGGTCTTAATTATATTTAGTTAATGAGTTTTATCACCAAACGCGTATTTTTAAATACAAGAGGGGAGAAAACTCCCTTTTACATTCAACGTACGCTTGCAATCAAAATTTACATCTTACGACATGTCGCAACTAACAATTTAGTAAAAATAATTTGTTGATATCTTATACAGTCTTTGGATATAAGTGAAAATAAGCCAAATTCAAATATTAGAATATGACCTTGACCTTTGACCTTGACCTAATTTTCATTTTTTGGGACCAAGGACCTCAAATCAAAAGATCCTAGGTCTCTATCACTTATGATTTATAAGATAGAAATTCATATCACTTATATCAGATGCAGAAGGGGAAATAACTCTCATATGGAGCGGTCATAACGCTTCGGTCAAAATAGGACAAATCATGCGAAGGATATAAAGAGCAATTTTGTAAAATAAATTTGTCATAATCTTTTACAGTTGCGAAGGAGATGCGCTAACAAGGAAAACAGTGTTTGGGGAGATAACTCCTACAAAGAAAAGTATTCGTTTACGCAGGGTAAATTTCAAAAGCGCATAAACTGTTCGATATCATATACCAAATATCTAAGCGACATATTGCGAAACAAATGTTTATCGCAAGAACAAAATTAGGCGGAAGAAAAAAAAAAAAAAAAAAAATAATCAGAAGAAAAACAATAGGTCTTTCCACAGAAAAGTGGAAAGACCTAATAAACGCTATAAGAAAATTCTCATTGGTAAATTAATACAGTAAAACATCCTTACCTTACATGGAAATTGAATCATAATGTACAGTAAAACCTCCTTACCTTACATAGAAATTGAATCATAATTTGTGCTCGGCATCTTAAATGACATGTTTAATACCATTTAACAGATATCATAAGGAATCCTTCTCTGCTTGGAATTTTTGTTTTTCCTCCATTTGAGTTTAAATCAATAAGAAACTGACATTAAAATTACATTTCATGGATCGTTTAGATCGTATTACAGATAACAGTTATAAAACAAAAGCCGATTATATCTCTTACTGGTTATCACAGAAATATCAGGACGGACCCACGTAATCTTGTTTAAGACCAATGAGTATTAATACAGCTGTGAAAACATGAGAGGTTGATGTTACTGTTCTATGAACCAGAACAAAACTTCAATAATTGATTGTTCAACGTGTCATGAGGTTCATATTTATGTAAAACAATATAAACTCGTTTTTGTTTTGTTTATAAAACGAGTACCGATACATATTAGCGTAATTAGAAATTGTATAATAAGTGTTAGTTTGTTTATAAAATAAGCTGACTTTATGTCTTTCTTGTTGAGAGTTGTCTCATTGGCAATAATACCACATTTTTTTAAAATATTTATTTTAAAACAGAGCTTTGGAATCGTTTTTTTTAATTTTCTTGTTAGTTATTGTTAACAATTAGTGATTGTCACAATTTCCTTTACATACTTGACAATAATCATGCATAGGGTTGGAACATGCAAACGAAGTCCGATATTGTTCATTCTGTCCGTGTCTGTAATGACATTTTGCCAATGAAGACAATCTTTATTTAACTGGTAAGTTATCAAGTCAGGGTTTCTTTACTCAAAAATACTTAAGTAGCCCTTCTACATTGTTAAATGTGTAGTTTTTTTATTATCCAACAATCACATTTTGCATGATGATTTAGTGGATCGATTTTAAAAACTACTAAATTCTATTGTGACAATAGAAATCGTATTACAAACGGGATTTTCCATCGTACTATTTCGGTTGCTATATAGGGAAATACCTATATACGATTTGTCTTTTAAATAGACGTTATCTTAAATTTAAAGGTTATCAATAGGACTTTGTTTATGTTGAAAGGTCTTTGAATAGTGTCCTCATTAATAGTAATATTGAATTTTATTTTCAATAGTTGAATTCATTACTGGTTAATGTTTATTGTTATTCGGTTTTAATCCTTTATAATCCCCATTCTGTCATTCTGTCGATGCTAATGTTTTTGCACTGTACAACGTCATGCTTATCTCAGACTGCTTATGACTTCTTTACTTTGATTTCGTTAGAGGTTTACTGATTGATATTTTAATCTAGGAACATTGTCTTTTAATTATATAAGAAAATTTTGGCTTTGAACTAGTGGTTCAGAAACTACCAGCACTTTCTAATTGATACTTATGTCTTATGTCATTTTATAAGCTGTTTATTGGCTTATTGTCGATTTGATGATTCACGCCCTTTTTAACTTGTGTGTTTCCAATTTGATCAGATACTTTTCTGTTATACCATTGGTCAAAAATAGGGTTTTAACTCTCACAATAAAGAAACAAGTATATGTGGTATAAATGACAATGAGATAACAATCCACAAGTGATAAAACACGAGGATGTAAAAACAATACCATGTGGCCTTCAACAATGATCAAAACCTATATCGCAAAGCAGGTTTATTAAGTTCCAAAACAAATTAAACCCCGCAAAATTCTTTATACGCCTGTCCTATAACATGTATTACTGAATCCTATTGTCAATTGGGTGTCGTTAGCGGTTTGTGTTTTAATAGCTTAAATCAGGCCAAAAGTTTATTCTGTTTGAATTGAAAATTATGTAGTTGCCCTTTTAACTTTTATGACCTTCTTCTAGTATACTGTGTGGTGAACAATACATTCTTATATTTTGGTTCTCTGTGGAAAACTGTCAAAATGACAATCATATCACAATTCTTTATTTTTATACTGATCAGTTTTTGAGAAAAAAATCATACATATCTAAATGCTTTTAAAACGAATAGAAAACTGAATGAACCACATTTCAACTAGAAAATTACACAAAGTTATATTCAATATAATGTTGTATTTGTTTGTTACGATATGTGTGCTCATCTAAATTCATATATATATTTTTCATTAAATTCTTTGTGAAAATTGCAGAATCCGAAGCTTTTATTTGACTTTTTTTTCACAATTGTACTGTATTTGCAAATAATTCTCAGAAACGAAAGATTCGTTTTGTTAAGTTTATTGACAATAACTGTTAAGTGCCAACTTTTTGCACTAGATTTACATTTGGATAATTATTGTCTCTTTAGTGATGCTCGAAGCAAATACATTAGAAAACAACAAAAAAACAAATACAAATATGAAAAGCTGAGGAAATAGATTTAATGCTTGAAATATTGTGTTGACACATGTGTATTGTTATTACTGTGATTTGAAATCTTGATATTGCAATTCATATTTGTCACGGTTGTCTCATATGTGTGTGTCCCTTAACCCCTTACAAGTGAAATGTCTTTTAGAAATCAGATGTCTTTTGATATTCAGGATGTTTTATCAAGGGTGTACAATAAAGGCACCAGTAGTATACCGCTGTTCAAAACTCATAAATCCATGGACAAAAATCAAAATCGGGGTAACAAACTAAAACTGAGGGAAACGCATTAAATATGTAAAGTTATGCCTTAACACTAGTTAAACAAAGGGTTTCGCGCGGGCTCTTGGACTTGTTGATACTGCTATGACATACCTAGTTTCTATTTTTTTTATCAATAAATTATTGTAAATTCCTTCTACATAACTAAGTTAATTTTACTGCGCCATTTAAAATATAGTTTTTCGGCATAAGTATAATTAATAACTTGAAATATAAATGCCATATGATATGTTATACTACTACTTGCAGACATTATATTTTTTTTAGTTTTCCTATATTAAAAGACATGTATGTTTTAAATGTTTGCAGCCTAAATAAAAACAACTAGACCGATAGAAAACCTCTTACATATTAAGTTTCTGTATCATCAGAAATAAATAGGATACACTAAACACTTAAGAAGGTATGAGATCAGCCGCACTGACAGGTACACAGATTTTATCATCATGTACAAGTTGAGTTAAAATAAACATAAAACAGAAGAAAAAAATAGCTCCAGGGATAATTGAAAGCGGAAAGTCTCTTATCTAATGGCAAAATTAGAAGCTCAACAAATCATACGAATAGAAAACAACTGTCATATTACTGACTTGAAACATGTATTTCTCTAATGTAGAAAATGGTGGACGAAACATTATTTTATAGCTAGCAAGAAATAATAATAGAAAAGAACATTGAATTTCGTAAAACTCAATATAAAGTAAATCTATAATATGCTTGGAATTACTAATAACGTTATACACTTTAATCGTCAATAATAGCAAACAAAAGGTAACAGGTTTAAAATTTAATACGTAAGACGTGCATATCGTCCACACACGACAAACCAGTGACGATCAGATGAAAAAAGTTCGAAAGCCAAAACAAGTATTAGGTTGAAGATCACTGGTACCAAGAGTTCCAAAAAGTTGTGCCCCATACTGCTAGGGTTTTCTGCTGGGGATACTAACATCCTTATTATTTAGAATAATTCACAATTTTGCAAACAGTAATTTTTATAAAATGACTATATAATAGATATACATGATAAAACTGAAGTGATGACTAACTACAGAATAAAAACGGAAACATTACATGAAACAACCTAATTCAGCACATAAAAATACACAGCCGAGTTAGCCAAAGCCTCAACGAACAAAGTGACGTCACATTTGAAATTCGTACAATGTGAAGAACAGATTATTTCATATGGAATAAATGAAGCCACGACAAAATGAATTATTCACCAGCAATAGTAGTTTATTTGTTTCCATTTTATTGCAGTTTTCTCGGTGAGCAAATAAATTGAACCTCATTACCATTACAGACACATTATAAAGATATATACGTAGTTAATAAAACTATATATAATAAAACATTTATAAGATATGCAGAGCATTCAATCAGTAATAAAAAGTTTTGATTGCATTGGTATTTTTAAATGTTAGGTATTATTAGTTACATAGTGTGCTAGTGACCTAATACGGTATATATGGGGTCAGTAAATGCCATATTCGCTCTCCCCATATTGAATTTACTGACCCAATATATACCGTATTAGGTCACTAGCACACTATGTAACGAATTTATCTTTCCGACTATTTTAACGTGTGAAATTTAGACTAGTGACCTATCAAAATATGCAAGTCTTCAATACTGTTAGCATTAAGAAACTATAAACCTCCATTGATCCTACTAAACAGATACCAAAAATAACAACTTGTTAAATGTGTTTTATGAATTCATTACAATCTTAATGATCAATTTCTTCGTCTGTTGAAACTTTAAGATTTTTTCTCAGTACCGTTTTGTTTTTATAAAGGGACGTTACACCACTTCTAACCGTTTATGAAATAAGCCCCGCCTCCCTATTACCTTATATGGTATACAAAGGGACGTAACACCACTACTAACCGTGTATGAGATAAGCCCCGCCTCCCTACTAACCTAATATGAAATATACACGGTGTCCACGACGGCGCTTTTAACAAATCACATTCCTAGAAATGTATAGGAGGTCAGATAAACAATAGATACACTTATAATGATATTAATAAAGTGGATAAGTTAACAATCAAACTAAAACAGACGATTATTACAAAAAATACGCTCCTTGTAACTGCTGAACTCATAAACTGAAGTTTGAATTTTGGTAGAATTATCTGTACACTAGCTATCTTGCCCATTTGTACTTTGATTTGCATCTAAAAAATATTTAACTTTTAGTATTCTAAATACATTGAAAATGTTAAGGACTATATGTCAGAAAGAAGATTTCTGATCCAATTTCATGAACAAATAAATGCGGGCTTAGAATATTCATTTTGCGTGCAAAATACAATCTTTTTGTTGAAGTATTTCATTCTAGTACTACTTTTAATGAGAGTTTGGTTATTTGTAAGGGAATTCATGACACAAACTATATTCACTCATGTCAGTTTTTAATCTTGATCTCTTTGTAAAATTTTCTGAGTTATTTTATGATGACATAGAAATTTCCAAATAAAAATGACGTCCAAACGAAATCCAAAACAAATGACACAAGTAATAATTTATTTTATTTATCAATATAAATATAAAGTAGATGTGGTATGAGTGCGAGTGAGACACCTCTCAAACCAAATCATAATGTAAAAATGTTAACAGGTATAGGTCAATGTATTTATCCTGATCCACAAATTGCAACGGCATATGCATCCTTTGTAGTAAATGGCGGTTTTTTTTTCGTTCATCAAAAGTATACTAATATCACAAGTTAGATTGTTAATGTGTCTTCTGTAAAGAAAAACACTCGTATATATCATGTGACATTTTCTATATCTCGTAAAGTAATTTTTGGTAATATCATCAACAGGGATAGTATTGTGTCTATATCAAATTAACAAATTAAAGAATATCTTTGAGCACCATTAAGACAGTTAACTCATCAAGGCCAACACAATCATAATCCTAAAAGCTTTCGAAGAGAAATCTTTAAGATTATGAACTTAATTTTTCAGTACGTAGCATCCTTCTATTGAAGATATTGTGAAAGATAAAGGCAACAGTAGTATACCGCTGTTCGAAACTCATAAATCGATTGAGAAAAAACAAATCCCGGCTACAAACTTAGACTGAGGGAAACGCATAAAACGCAAGAGGAGAACAACGATACAACTTTAACAGAAACACAACATTAAAATTTAAGACACACAGAAACGAACTATAATATAACAACGGCCATTTTCCTGACTTGGTACAGGACATTTTAAGAAAAAAATCGTAAAATGGTTGGTTGAACCTGGTTTTGTGGCATGCCAAACCTCCCGCTTTTAAGTCAATGTTAAATATAACGTTAAAATGACAACATTACATGACAGGACTACAATACAAATAAATGGGAGAACACATAGGACAGAGAAACACACGAATGATAGCTAACAAAAGGTACCAGGTTTAAAATTTAATACGCCAGACGAGCGTTTCGTCCACACACGACTAACCAGTGACGATCAGTTGAAAAAAGTTGGAAAGCCAAAACGAGTACAAGGTTGAAGATCACTGAGGACCAAAAGTTCCAAAAAGTTGTGCCCAATACGGCTAGGGTTTTCTTCTTGGGATAAGAACATCCTTATTATTAAGAATAATTCAAAATCAGTAACTTTTATAAAATGACTATATAATAGATAAACATGATAAAACTGAAGTGGTGCTATATAATAGATATACATAATAAAACTGAAGTGGTGTCTAACTACCGAATACATTACATAAAACAACCTAATCCAGCGCAAAAAAAAAGCCGAGTTAGCCAAAGCCTAAACGAACAAAGTGACGTCACATTTGAAATTCAAAAAAACACACAAAGTGACGTCACATTTAAATTTCTAAAAACATTTCTTAAAAATTAGATAGAATAAGGATTGATTCAAGATTAGATATGCATACCTTATAATAATGTAAGTACTTCTGGAAAGTGGCAAAATGAAATAGAAAGACCCTTGACAGACTCTCTCCATAGACAACTTTTTAATTGTAGGTTAAGACGAAGTGTACGTAATTAAACTACACAATGGATTTGTTTTTAAAGTTTACATGTAGATTCTGCTTGTAAAAATAAATCGGAGAATAAAATAAAATAGGGGGTAACCGTTTTCGTTTTTGAGATACGAGCTGTTGAAATCATACACTAAAATTGCAAAGGATGTATAGGGAAGATAGTGAAATTCGGCAGGAATTGTTACATTTCCAAGATTTTCTATTGTATTAGACAATCGATTTTTTTTTAAATTTATGAGACGATTCTAAAATGTCTGAGGAATCGATTGGTGCAAAGAAAGTCCTTAGCAACCGTGCTTCTTTTCAAGCTATACCCTGTTATAGTTGAATCTCGAGTGTAAAAAAACAAAAAAACAACGACAACGTTATTGACGTCGCCGCAACAGTTACGACGCTTCATATGGTTCTATACTTGTATAAAATATATACCGTTTTGTTGGAGTTCTAGCTGCTCGGTCTTCAGTTCTTTATGTTACGTTTTGTGTACTATTGTATTGTATTTGTCTATTATATTCGGGTGCGTGCGGAGATCGCCAAGCTAGAAAACGGTTGACATTTTCTTCATTATGAACTAGAACTATTTTCGACCTTGGTGCCTTATTTTTGTTAAAATCTAAACACTGCGACGTGTTTTCAAAATCTTTGTTCCCATAAAACTTCATTTCATCAAGGTCTCTTCTCAGAATATCAGCCATCTGTCTTGCACAGGATAACAAATCAATATTTAAGTAAATTTAAGTTGTGTAGTAATTCTTAGTACATTTGGGTAAATTAATCTTATCTGTAAGCATCTCTATAATTCAACACATCCCTGAGCCACGACATTATATATTTTATGAATTTCACAAATGTTTCATGCGCTTCTTTTTATCCCAATCCAGACCGGCTAGTAACCGTTGTATAACTTTACACGTCTGAAGACGAATATTTGCGTGCAGCATTTTTGTATGATTTTTATTTCTGGAAATCAATCTAAAATCTACAACAGTCCTTTTCCGAAAGTCGGGCTGGACCTTTACTTTTATGTGCATTATGGATTTACACAAATTGTAACCCGAATAATTCAGTCGTATTATTCAGCTAATGTACGAACGCTACATTTCTCGTGTGGGAGAAAATCGGACATGGAAAGGGCCTGAATTATTCGAGTTACTCAAATTGAAACTCGGGAATATATTTCTAGCTGTTCGGAATTCGGGGAAACAAATGATTGTTTTTCGGCATTACGGTATTGAATCAATATGAGAGATACCAATTTTTTCTTTTAACAAATTAGAATACCAGTCAGTTTATAGGACTTTAGTTTGAAATAGGGGCGGTAATCTATTTATTTTATCCAATCAATTGGGGGTGGTCAACATTGATAGTCAAAAAGCCTTGAAATATTCGTTAAAAAACGTTGAATGTAAATTATATGAACTCCAAAGTCTCATATTATAAGACTGGTAAACCACAGGCTTTTCAATTCTTTGTATGATCATGAACTAGGTGAAAACCTAGAGCTGACCGAGTGCAAGATCCTCATGGATAATCATCGAGGTCGTTAAACACCCCTTGCAGTAAACTTGGGTTAAATTAAAAAAAAATCGAAATGTAATAGTCTGAACACATTTCACCTCTCATTCCACTAAATATTAAATTGCAGTTACAAGTATCACAAAACTTCCCTGACCTCTTTTCTTTAACCATAATAGAGGGAGGAGGGAAGGAGGGATCCATATCCCGAAATCCCGGGCTTGAAAACCCGAAATCCAGAGGTCATTCATTTAAAAAAATTTAAATCCCGACTACCCGAAATTCGGAAATAGAATTCCCGGATCCAAAAAGGGTCAATCCCGAAATCCCGAGCTTAAAAAACACCCGATCCCGGAGTTCCAATACTGAAAGGTCCTACACCCTTCCCCCCCCCCCCGTAATTCTATATTCTATTCATTCATAATCTTGAATTGAGACTTGATACTTCAAAAATTACATTCTCTAATTTTGAATGATGCACACAGGCTCAATAAAAGAAAACAGATATCGCTATATATCTCTTCGAAATTGGAATTTGTGAAAGAAGAAATGACATGTTATATTTTATCTTACATGTGTACTTTCAATTTCAATACGGTTATAAATTTAGATTTAGTTTTCCCATAAATTACGGACGGAATAGAAGACACCTGTTTATTTTCTGCACATGTAGAAAAAGTTGAAAACTGGGAGTTGAATGACATATTTTTTACTTATTTTAAGATAAATGTTAGAGTGAGACAACTTTTAAGTTACTGAATAATTTATGGGCCTAATTTGTTTATTTTTTGTTTGTTTTCCGTCTTTGTTCTTCCGATTTGTATAAAGTGTTGCACTAGTGTTCAAATTATTCTCTTGGTATCGTCTGATTTCTTATATGAATATAAATCATGTCCTTAAATTTTCAATTGCACAAAATACGAATATTTCAACGTCTTTTTAATTAAACAATTAAATTCACACGTCTTTCATTAATTATTTGTAACCTATTATAAAACTTTACGTTGAGTTCTGTGTTTTTCGTTCAAGATTACGCCTTTTTTAAAACGATATTGGTGGGTCAATTCAGGTTTCATTTTAATTCATTTGATATAAATAGAAGAAAAATTGTTACATGTTTATTTGTTTATAATTTTGTTGTGAGGCGTTTTTCTTTCTGTAGATAGCATAAACACGAAATTCCTTCTCCTCTACGCGTCTAAAAAAAAAATAAAAACAGTGTTTTTTAGTCAGGCTGCACACAGAACAACGTACAGAATGCTGTGATTTCTAATTGGAGTTATTTAGATAATTTCTATGAGGTTTAAGACAGCATAGGAGTGCTTGTTGGATTCATTATAGACCGCAGAAAGTTGTTTCTCTTTCGTGTGTCCTTTCTTATAGTAAGGGAGATAACTTGCGTAACTAACGACGAACGTTTTTAATCCCGTATTCCGCTAGAGGCGTGCAATAACGTACACTTCGCCGTAAGTGTCTGAATCATATAGTAGAATACATATTGAATATATTTACAAAGCGTGAATAACGACAGGGTATATTGAATTCAAATACGAACTGAAAAAGCATTCCACTCATGTCTTACGCATGTGGTTTTTCTATTTTGTCACTTCGATTCCTCTATTTAATGACATAGACTAGCGCCTATTTAAGAAGGCATAACTGTGATTTTGTTCTTTTTTATGGCTGTAAATTACAATTTTCTTGTCGTTAGTATCGATTTGATTGAAGTCTTATTTCATGTGAAAGATATAAGCAGAGATCTTTCCTTAGTTACAAAAAAATGTCCAATATTGTTTATACATTACAAAGACAATGGGCATTATAAAAAAAATTTATTGGTGAAAAAAACCAATAAATAACATTTAAAAAGAACATTTCAGTGTTTTTGGCGCTATGAGGAACGCTCACTTTGGGTTCCTATCTATTATTTTATTCTAAACTTTTTGGGTGCATTTTGTTATAAATTGTGTTGTTAATAAGTTGTAATTAAAATGATTTAAAAGAAAACTGGAAACTTCTGAAATTGTTTTCGTTTGATGTTATAACTTTGAAACTACTTACACCAATGATAATAAGCAGTCTTAATTTGCAGTTGGTGGCCACATTTTATATTACCACAAAGTCAGAATCAGAACATTTTAAAAGGGAGTTCCCTCCAAATTATGTTTCTTGTAATCATTTAAAAGTACCTCTATTGAACTTAAATGGAACAAGCGTCTTTTAAAACTAAAAATGTGCAAACGACTCTGATTCATAAAAAAAAAGAAATAAAAGAAATTCGGAAATTTACAGATTTATATGTCTTAGTAGTTAGTAGGTTTCATTGTTTTCATTTTGTAATACTTTAATTTTGAATGTAACGGTGTCTACTGGTTGGCTGACATTGTTTTGTCGACCAGATATTAGACATAGCTCTGTCATGTGATTTTGACGTCATCAACGTTTTTTTCATGATTTACTCCGACTTCGAATTTAATCATAAGGAATGACTGTAATATTTGTTCTGTCTTTTCGAAATAACTTTAAAATGTGGTGCACACTTTAAAATTACTTGCTACGCGGGTTGTAAATTGTGCGCCACATTTTTATGTTATTTCTTATTTTTTTGTAAATTATATTTGGTTTAGGAAATAAACTGCAAATAACTAAAATTCTTATAATTTCTGTTATCGACTAAAGGTCTAGTAATGTTTGTTTTTTCTTCATCATTAATTCTTAGTCAGAAAAGACATCTTATTTATGCATTGTTTTCTTTTCGTTGTCAGATTGATTGATCTTGAAGTTCGCTAAAGACAACTAACACCCAATTAAGACAGCATCAGAAACAAAACATGCGATGACTTTCCTATGAACCATACCGTAATCAATTTATTGCTGCAAATATTGATTGTAAGTTAAAATTACAATCAAGTCGAACGTTCTTCCGAAACACGTGTTTCGAATGAGACGTTAGAATATCAATTAAAGTCTAAAATTAAACTCGGACAGCAATAAATATTTACGACCATATTAATTGAACAGATCAACCTAAACGTAAGATATACGTTTTAAGAATTTGTAGTTTTAGCTCGTCTTCCACGAGTTTGCATTAAAGAAACGGAAAATCAGAATTTCAGATATAACATTTCAGCCGTCACCTGTAAAATTGATATTTTCCATCGGTGAATCATTAATGACATCGGAAGCTCTTCAAGTACCACTATGATTATTTAATTTCAAAGTATAGAAAGAAAAAAATCCGTTAAGACTTGAGAAAAGTATAAAATCCAAATTAATATACTTTCCTCAAAATATTGCGACATTAATATCATGACCAAAATGATTTCTTTTGAATATGTCATTCCACCTGAACATTATATTGCTTGTGCCTCTAATATTCGATATGTTCATATGGAGTTGTACCTTTGTTTTGATGAAGCTTTCGTTTTATCCCGATGACAACGGATCATTTAACTTGTTTAGATATAAGAATTACGGTAATCGGTTATCTTCGATTTGACAAATATCACAATATCAAACAACAATTATTGATGCATGAAATTTAATTATAAATGATTTTGATGTGATGCCAATAGATAATACATGCTGTTTCATAGTAGACTTTTATCAGGGTTACGTTTCTTACATTCTTAATATTACCAGAATCAATGACATATAGAGAGCTATCAGCCCCTATGGTATAATATATTAAACAACTAATTTTATCCAGACGCTTAAACACAATTTATTCCCTGTGTAATGTCCAGACAATTGAATCATGTTTCGATAACGTCTTTTTAGTGTAAATGTTAAGTTAAGCATTTGTAGCAGACATAGTTATTTAATTAAAGAAATGAATAATTTCAATTAAAATATCGTAAGAGTTGTTTTAAAGAATTATATACGTTAACTTATCGATAACATGTGTAGCTAGTTGATATTGCTTGTTAAATCGACGGAGTTTATCAAAACTGAAATGATCTAGGAAGATTTCCTCAGTTGTGTAAGGGATTAAAATGAAAAAACAAATGAAACGTATCCGAGCACTATAACTAGTTTTTGCTGATTCATTTATTTTCAGTGGGCACCAATAATCGTGGAGAAGGAAAGCTTACATGTTCGTGGACATTTAATTTCGTGTTTTTTTTAGAAAATTTGTCATTCGTTGAACATTTAATTTGTGGTTCATCCTTTACCAACAAATAACGAAAATTGGTATCAAACGAATATAATGAATCAACAGTATTTAAGTACGACTGTTACTGAAATTTAGTCTGTGAATTTTCACCTTACATCTTGAATGCTGTTATTTTAAATTGACTCATTATTGGTGCCATTCCATTAATACACAGAACTGTGTGATGTTTCAAATTATCTGCCTACATAATCACAGTATCGCATTTAATAAACCATTAACCTTGAATATCACTCATAATAGGCATTTTCTAAAAACAAACATAGGACGTATTTTTCGTTGGTAAAGTCATTCAGGACACCATCAAATGCAGCGTCCGGCTTTATCTTAAAATAGAATGCAAACTTTAACAAGGTGATATGTGTCAGAAGAAAGAAGAAGTATAAATCATAGTACATGAACACATGGAAACGCGAAAGTTACATAAAATTGGAACGCTAATTACAGTTTTTGATCTGGCTATTATAAGTCATTTATGGGTTGGAGGCCGGGTGAAAGCACTTTTCGATCTTACGCGAATCAAAGTTGCAACAGAAAGAAGAAAAAGAAACAACCATTTAAAAAAAGGGATTGAATAACAAAGATCTATAAAACACTAATCGATAACGTTTCGACGTATCTATATATAAACCATGCTGTATATCAAATCTGATAGTTTGCGCGATCTTGATAAAGATCACGAAAAGCTTTTTCAGAGTTTAATTTTCATTTAAACATTCATATATTTACAGTTCTATTAGAAGCTGATGTCAAAGAATTACCAAATTTGTATTTTATTAGTGACTCAAAATCTCATCAGAAAAACAAAATAATTGACAATAAAGCTTCATTAAAAATTGTCTGTGTTTTTTTTGTGTATAAATCTAAGTACAAGAATTAGGCAATTAAGGATATAAAACGATGGAAACTAAAACAAATATACTGCATTTAACAGATCAAACCACCACAGTAAATCGGCAATAGGTTTTTCTGAATTGATATGCAATATTTTCACTTCGTCAGTGTTGGTTGTGTGAGCAATCAGCACTTATGTGTTAACATGAATTACCATTGATTTGGTCATACTTAATACTTTATACTTATTAATTGATTGATTTCAAAATATTTGGATGTTTCTACCCAATGAATGGATAGCCTTACCTGTATTTGGCAAAACTTTTCAAAATTTTTGGTCCTAAATGCTCTTTAACTTCCTGTTTTATTTTGCCTTTATAATTTTTATAATTAGAGTGTAAATCAGAAAACACGTCTGGAGTAAAACATTTTAAGCCTGGTATTTAGGATGAGTTTATTCTTGTATTCTTCCAATGTGGTGCCACACTATACTTTGGTTCAAATATCCTTGCAATCTAGTTGCCTTTATCTCGACCTTATAACTTGTACATGTACTACTTTCATAAACATCTAATACAATACCGTTTATTTGCAAAGCATTGTTAATCATGAAATTTGCTACTAGCTAGAATATGTCCAAAAACACAAATAATTGGTCTACAATACATTTTGTTATTTTTTCATTCTCATACATATTGAACACAAACAGTCAATATTTAATTTAGAATATTAGTAAAAGTGGTTTTTTGTGTCAGTAAATTCTACAAAATGTCACTTGAATAAATACCTGTCAATTGGACAAATGTCAGTCGTAAGGATTTATGTTTAATCTTGATAACGTTAACTCTTACAAATATTACATAACGAGCTCAGTTAAAAACATCATCTTCAGGGTCTGCAAAGGATTAAGCTAATTGATTTCCGATAACAAAAATTGCATTTAACTTAATGAACAAACGTCTGATTTTAATTACATAATGGAGCTGGAAACTGCAAATCGTAACAATCTTTCCTACGAAAATTATATTCCTGCACAGATACTTTTTTTCTTTTAAACAAGCATCAATTTTTAAAAGAACTGTTAACTCGAAATTTTGTGCATGAAGTAAGACTTTCAAACTAAGAGTTTCTATATAAATCTTATCATATCGTATTTGTGATCTTTATCCGTATTTGGTGTCATTTTGTAAACATACACAAATGTGCTTTGTGTCAATTTATTCATTAAGACTTTTGTTGGTAGATAAAGTCATTACAAGACATATTACACGTTTTAGCCCTTATTTCACAAAAAAACCCCAAAAAACCCACAGCAAATATGTTAGTTTTACTTGATTTGACTTAGTTAATTCGAAATTGTGGGTACTCAATTCCCTTCAACTTCGTACTTCATTTGGAATTTTTACCATTGTTTTTACATTGTCATATACGAGTCTTTTGTAGATAAAAATGATTCTGTCGTAAACATTTTTAAGCCGGGTATCTCATGTGAGTTTCTTGAAAATGTCAAATCATGATAAAAATAAAATTTCCTGATCTTTCCTATAAGTGAATGAAAACTTAAACAAGGTGATATGCGTCTAAACACACTTAATATTTATGAACAAACACCTTTATTTTGTTCGTATGCCACTCACCTGATCAAAAACTCAATTTATGAATTCGATTTCAATGCATTTACAATCAATGTTCAATTCTATACGACTGTTAATACAAGTGAGAGGTTACGCTAGCTATAAAACCGGGTTCAATCTACCATTTACTACATAAGAAAATCCGTGTACCAGGTCAGAAATATGACAGTTGCTATCCATTTATTTGATGCATTTGAACGTTTTGATTACGGACTTTCTGTTTTGTGATTTATTTATTTTTCAAATGTGAAATATTCATAAAATAAAATGTATTCTAATAATAAAATAAAAAAAAATAAAAAATGTAAGAGAATTTTAGGGAAATCAAAATGAAAGTAAAAAATACATTTTTTTCGCTGCTTATATGAATAATATATACAAATATCGTTCATTATCACTGGACTAGTATATATTTGTTTAGGGGCCAGCTGAAGGACGCCTCCGGGTACGGGAATTTCTCGCTACATTGAAGACCTGTTGGTGACCCTCTGCTGTTGTTTTTTATTTGGTCGGGTTGTTGTCTCTTTGACACATTCCCCATTTCCATTCTCAATTTTAAATAATGTAGATCTATTTCATTAATAAATTTAAAGTAAGCTTTTCAACATTCCAAAATATACAGCATCGTATAAACCGATAAAAATCTACTGAATTCAAAAAACAAATTTAAAATTGCTCAGAAAATGTAAAAGTATCGAGAAATTTTTACTATAGAATTCTTATAGTTTCAAGGAACAACAAAAAGCACGAAGGTTGCACTCATTGATCTGGTTTTTGGAAGTTATGAAAGTGTCAGAGGTTATCAGACCTGAAGTGGCAAAAGAAAAAAGGAAATCAAACCAATTGAAGACCAAACTTTCTTATGATTAATATATCGCTGGTTATCACATGTTTTTCTTCATTTAATAAAAGAAAAACATGGTTATTTAAGTAACTGTACCAATGAGAAACATGACGGGTTCCATATGTGGAGTACGATCTGCTTATCGTTCGGAGTGCAAGAGTTAATTTTTGCTTGTTGGTGGGGTTCGTGTATTTACTTTTTTGTGATATGTTTTTTGTTTTGTGTACTGTTAATTGTTTTCGTCGTTTTTTCGTTGTACGCCATGACATTGTCAATATAAAAAAGAATATGTGATATGATTGCCAATTCGACAACTCTACACAAAAGACCAAAAACAGACATTAACATATATAGGTCACTATTCGGCCTTCGACAATGGGCAAACTCCATAACACAAAGTCAACTATTAAAGACCCCTAAATAACAAATGTAAAACAATTCAAACGAGAACACTAACGGCCTAATTTCTGTACAAAAAAATGAACTAAAAAAAAATATATAACGCATCAACAAACGACAACCTCTTAACTACATGATCCTTAATTGGGACAGACACATACCGTATAGCGGGTTATTTTCGCGGGTGTAAAATGTCGCCATTTTCATTTAATAAGGTATACGAAATACTTATCATTTTTGGCGGATTCAAAACTTTTATCAATAAGGTTCTAGCCGCGAAAATCAGCGAAAATTTACACTCCGCGAAAATAACCAGATATACGGTACATTCAAAATATGGCGGGGTTAAACATGTTAGAAGATCCCAAACCTCCCCTAACATATCAGTTTGTTTTCGAAGTTTAATATCCATTTGTTAATTTTCGCCTCTCATTTGCGAGTAAAACAATTTTACTGTTGTATCAGTAAAAATTTGAAAATAATCATTGTACTAGCGC
Organism: Mytilus edulis; assembly: GCA_019925275.1. Classification (NCBI taxonomy): domain Eukaryota; kingdom Metazoa; phylum Mollusca; class Bivalvia; order Mytilida; family Mytilidae; genus Mytilus; species Mytilus edulis. The sequence continues at coordinate 53,612,675 of CM034356.1, read as the reverse complement.
GACAAAAATTAAAGAATAAACAAATCATTGACCATAACGCTCCATTATAACGTAAACAAAACAGAATTTTCTGTATAGTGTTTGCTTGAACCTTAAATTGGCAAGTTTTAGGCGACAAAGATTACAAAACAACGTGAGAAGTCAAACAATAGAGTCCAAAACACTAAAACATTTTGTTTTAATATTTGTCGAATTGATATGCCTTATTTACTGTTCTTTAATGACTGTTCTCATTGCAATATTTAAAGCCTACCATTATAAAGATACATGATAGTTTGGAATAAATATACTCAGAGGTACGTTGCTTTGGCCAACCCCTTATATTGTGCTAGGTATTTACCGGTGTAAACATAGAAAACATTACCGTCTCTTAATTAAGCTTTGCAAATTTTGACGCATGCTACCACCGTACTTTGCAAACATAAACAACTGGCTGATAGTACATTTTGTCATTTTGTATTTGTTTAGTTACTGAACGCATCAACAGTTACTATTTAATCTTGAATATTAGTTAAAGTGGTTACTACGATTAGAAAATTCTACACAATGCCAATGGAATTCGCCGTTTCAGAATCTAATGAATCCTGGGTAATACTTTCAAAAGTGTACACCAAAACGTCCTGATTGGTTAAAAATGTCATAAACAATGGAAACTTAACCAACGACGTGACGTTAATTTCATTTTGGGGTACGAACAATGAAATTACCCATTATGCTTTAGATTTTTAAACGGCCAATTAATACCTGTCATTTGGACACATGTCACTGGTAAGGATTTATGAGAAGTACGAGACTTTAACATTTACAAATATTACGTAGTGAGCTCAGTTTAAAACCTCGTCTTAACAACCTGCAAAGTATTAAATCTAATCGATTTTCTCAAATCGAAATTGAATAAACGTCTGGACTTTATAAAGTAATGATACTGAAAACTGCATATCGTAGCAACTTTCCTTCCAACATTATTCTTCTATACCAGTTCTTCTTTCGTTTTAACAAGTAGCTTAACAAATGTATATTGTTCCAGAATAAAAGAGGGACGAAAGATACCAAAGGGACAGTCAAACTCATAAATCTAAAACAAACTGACAACGCCATATCTAAAAATGAAAAAGACAAACAGAAAAACAATAGTACACATGACACAACATAGAAAACTAAAGAATCAACAACACGAACCCCACCAAAAACTAGGGGTGATCTCAGGTGCTCCGGAAGGGTAAGCAGATCCTGCTCCACATGTGGCACCCGTCGTGTTGCTTATGTGATTACAAATCCGGTAAATAGTCTAATTCGGTAGGTCACATTCATGAAAGGGAAGGGGATTGTAGTTACGACGCCTCATAATAATAAAGAAACAAGTCGGCAAGTAGAGGGGCACAGTTTGTTCCCATTGGGATGCCGACAGTCTGTTGAAAAACACGTCCTCTGAACGTTACAAGTATGTTGTCAATCAAGAAATCAAGCATCTTGATAATATCGGTTTCAGAGAATTTTTTGTTTGAATCAGAGTGATTCTTTACAAAGTATGATTTATCCCTCCCTAAGACAAGATACTTGTATCTACGTTGGCCATTCTTTTTTATGAAGCAAAGTAATACCAACTCTTTCAATTTGTCTTTTAGTTTGGAATGTGGAATACTTGTGTAAAGAGTAGAAAAGTCAAATGTTTTAATACTGTTACAAGATGAAAGAGAGTTAGATTGTATGTACTCTAAAAGATCTTTGGAATTTTTAAGTATCCACATCTGATTCACGCCACCTCTAGAATATGCAGTTTCACAATAACTTCGAAGCCCGTCTTTGATTGCTGATAAAATAGATGTTAATAATTTAGAAAGAGGTTTCGTGGAGCACTTGGAAGACCCAGCAATATACCGTTGTTTGTAAGGACACTTATGTCAATAAAGTGCATGAAGTAAGACATTAAAACTAAGAGTTTTACTATACATCTTTGAATGCTGTACTTATGAATCTTAACCTTATTTGGTGCAATTATATTAAAGCAAAATATTGTGTATTACATCAACTAACCTGTCAAGACATTTGTAAGCTAATAAAGTCATTACTTTATATATCACACTTTATATACACCCTGCTTGAGAAAAAAAATGTTAAAATTTACTTGATCTGGCAAAACCATTCGGTGTGTGATCTCAATTCTCTACAACATCGTACTTTATTTGCCATATTCCACTTTTGTTATTCGACTGTCACTAATGAGACTTCTGACCTACAAACTTGTTTTTATTGTCAGTTTATTTTCGATTTATGAGTTTCACTGTCCCTCTGTTATCTTTCGTCCCTCTTTTGTAAAACTGGTATCTACTTTGAGTTTTCAATAATATCAATATATGACATAAATGCAATTTCCTGTGTTATTCTAAAAAATGACAACTTTAACAAGATAATATGCGTCTCCTTATATGTAGGAATCAAATACACTAAATTTATATTAACTAAACAAGTTTCATTTGTGTTTGTTTTCAACTCACCGGATCAGAATCTTGCAGCATTAATTTTAATAAATTTGATTTCAATGCATTTACAATCTATGAACAATTGGAAAATTTTCATTAAAAATTCAGATGATAAAAGTGTATACAAAGCAAAGTAATATATAAGAGGAATGTCTGGAAAATTAAAAATTAAGTGAAAAAATACATTTTTTCCGGAGCACCTGAAATCACCCTTAGTTTTTTGGTGGGGTTCTTATTCTTTTGTGTTCTATTGTTTGTCTGTTTGTCTTCTTTCATTTTTAGCCAGGCATTGTCAGTTCATTTTCGATTTATGAGTTTGACTGTTCCTCTGGTATCTTTCGTCCCTCTTTTATGGATAATGTATACAAATGATGTATATCTATTTCATAATTTTTTAAATAATGACAACTCTAGTGGTATAAATGCTACCCTCATATGTGCTTTTTGTCAATATTTATAGTTCTAAATGTAAATATCATTAAATTGTGCATGCTTTCATTGAAAAATAACGGTATTGACTGAATTTGTAAAACAAAGTTAAAATTGTTCAGAAAATGTATTATGTATTGGTTCATATATTATGCATATATTTTGCAATGGAAAATCGTCACACGAATGTTACAGTCATTGATCTGGTTATTGGAACATATGAAAGAATTAGAGGTTACAGAAAAAGAAGTGGCAACAGAAAAGATGGGAAAACCAAACCGATCAAAGACAAGGAGTTCAATTAATAAAGGTGCTATAAACCGTAAAGCTTCTACTGACTTATACACCACTGGCTTTCAAATGTATATTTTCATTTAATGAAAAAACATGGTTATAACAATAGGGATACCAATGAGCAACACGAAGGGTACTACATGTGGAGTAGGATTTGATTACCGTTCCAGAGCACCTGATATCACAGCCTTTTGTTTGTTTTGTTTTGTTTTGTGCATTGTGTACTGTTGTCTTTTTTTTCGTCGTTTTTCGTTTAATGCTATGACATCGTCAGTTTGTTTTTGACTAATGCATGTTAATTTTTTCATCTCTCGCCTCTCTTTTACTTGTAACATTATTTTACAGTAGTGTAAGAAACTGATGTCAGACAATAACATAATCTGTATATTACATAAGAGACAAATTTCATAAAAAAAAACCCGTTGAATTTAATGCTACATTGAAAATGAAAACAAACCTAGATCTTTCTGCTTTGTTTTATATGAACCTCAAGTGAGTAAGTTTTATGCAATAAATGATATAAAGTGTAACAAGCATAAAAATGGTCAGTTCAAAACACGAAATGAATTCGTGTTTTTCTTCATATTATTCGAATTGATATACATTATTGTCACTCCTTCAATGGCCGTTGTGTGTGCATTCTTAGAAGCCTTCCAATATAACAATACTTTAAGGTTTGGAGTAAATTTCCCCTCAGCTTAGGTGTGTGGTAACCTCAACTCGTTGCTTATAAACATACAAATATGATAGTTTCTTTGTAAACTGTGTAAACTTGCTACCAGAGTATCTTACAAACACACACAACTGGCTTACAGTACGTTTTGTTATTTTGCAATCTAAGACATATTGATCCAATCAACAGTCAATATTTAATCTTGAATATAAATTAAAGTGGTTTATTGGATCGGTAAATTCTACAAAATGTCATTCGAGTGAATACCTGTCAATTGGACAAATGTCATTCGTAAGGATTTATGTAAAGTCTACGAGACAAAACCACTTACAAATATTACATAAGGAGCTCTGTTACAAATACCATATGGAGGATTTGCAAAGGATTAAATCTAATAGAATTTCAAGAACAAAATTTACATTTGACTTAATGAATAAACGTCTGGTCCTAAGGATACAATAAACTACAAAGTGTACCAGTATCTTTTTAAACTGATATTTTTGTAAAGAGTTATGGTCATGCAAACTTGCAGGGATTTGTCTCTTGTTTTGTTTTGAAGAGGATAAAATGTTATGTAATGTTCCAGGGATAATGAATCATGATATTACTAAAGTATTACTTTATATAGATATCTCGGTCAAATTGAATTGCTACACAACGTTTACACATGCACATTATCTACCGTTCAAACATAATCGTCGACCAGTTGACCAGTTAAACGACGTATTGTGTTCGATTACACGACATAAGCATCTAAGTGACTATTGTACGCTTATGATTTCAGTTTACCTTTTTTCAAAACTACTGAATAAAGGCAACAGTAGTATACCGCTGTTCGAAACTCATAAATCGATAGAAAAAAACAAATCCGGGTTACAAACTAAAACTGAGGGAAACGCATAAAATATAAGAGGAGAACAACGACACAACATTAAAATGTAACACACACAGAAACGAACTAAGCATTAGACACAATTTGAGGAGAATAACAAATATATTAGCCAAAGCCTCAGCGCAAAAAGCTTTCTAACTTAATAATTGTCGATCTATTTTCATATAACAAAACTAAATAAAATTGAGAATGGAAATGTAGAATGTGTCAAAGAGACAACAATAGCCTATTTGATATCACAACAAAGGTAAGCATCGTATTTCAGGTACATGTTTTAGTGAAATATCGTATTTAGGCTATATATTCTCTCTTCTGAAATGTTTTAGTCAAGGATGTTAAGCACCCCCTTTTTTATAAATCATTGGCCTTAGATATATGGCTTTAAATGTTCATGATGAAGGTTAATCCAGAAAAAGCTCTTCTGACACAAGAAATTTATAACATGATGTTTTAATTTTTTTAGTGTTCTCCCTATTTTGCTGGTGAAGCAAGTAAAACATTTGAGAATATTGAGGAACTACAATCCTATAAAAGATTATAAGATTTTAATCTTATTTAAATTGTTTTAGATATTAGCTTCTCGACACATTGTGCACCCTTTTTGAACTCTTTGTCGGCTATTAGTCGACAATCTTCACGTTGTTACTTTTGCAGCTGATATTTTACGTGCAAATATGCACAACACATGATATTTGATAAACAAATCGTCTTATAACAAAATCAGCAGTTTTGCAACGAATATATCATATCATCAATATAATTAGATGTTATTTTGACACAGCAACATAATTTCGCCACAGGACAGGCTAGCAAGTTGCAGTATAAAGCAGGTGATACATGATGATTTCAAGAAGGTTATTGGTGCATATTTTAATTTACTCATCATCAAACGTTTTGGTATTCAGATATTCTAGTTTGCGGTAAATCAATTGTTTTTCAGATAGAAAAACTGCGGGAAATCGTATGTTCCCTGTTTTTTTTAAAGAATAATTCCGGAAAGAATGAAAATATTTTTCTCATTTTCACATGAAATAGCGATCGCGTGACACAAGTTTATTTTTTGCCATAAAGCTGAAGGTTATTTTATCAGAATATTATGTGACCAAAATGAAAAATACTACCATTTGTACTCCAGTATGACGTGTATTATACCTTTTTATGCGTTTCTATACTTTCTTACTTTTCCCCGTTTTATGGGGGAATGGTTCCGCACGGTATTTGACAAAAATAATGATATATCAGAAATAGGAAATACAAAAACTTTTCGTATTCAAGGATCCATGGTTTTGATAACATCAATGACATATTTCCAAATAATTTAGGAAGAATTAAAAAAAGCTGTCTTACACATTATGTACTTGTGCATTTGGCAATATTTGTTTTCATTGTCAGGTGTATAAAGTAAAATCACAAAACTACCAAACGCCGAGGAAAGTGCAAAAAAGAAAGTCCCTAATCAAATGGCAAAAGCAAGCGCTCAAACGATTGGCCAACAATTGTCATATTCCTGACTTGGTACATGCATTTCTCATGTAGAAAATGGTGCATTAAACCTGGTTTTATAGCAAATTAAACCTCTTACTTGTATGCCAGTCGCGTAAAATTCCATTATATTGACAACGCCGTGTGAACAAAACAAACAGCCATTATAGGGGTACAGTAATCGACAAAGTGTTAGATAAAGGCAACAGTAGTATACCGCTGTTCGAAAATCATAAATCGATAGAGAAAAAACAAGTTACAAACTAAAACTGAGGGAAACGCATCAAATATAACAGAACTACGACACAACAGAAACACAACACTAAAATGTAACACACACAGAAACGAACTATAATATAATAATGACCATTTCCCTGACTTGGTACAGGGCATTTTTAGATAAAAATGGTAGGTTGAACCTGGTTTTGTGGCATGCCAATCCTCCCACTTTAATGGCATTGTTAATCATAACATTAAAATGACAAAATTACATGACAGGACTACAATACAAATAAATGGGAGAAAATATAGGACAGAGAAACAAGCAATTAATAGCCAACAAAAGGTACTTTGTTAAAAATTTAATACGCCAGACGTGCGCAACGTCCACAAAAGATTAACCATCGACGCCCAGATGAAAAAATTTCGAAAGCCAATTTGGGACAACAACATCTTTTAATATTGTTTAGAATTAAGAATGAAACATACCTTTGCAAACATTAAATTTTATAAAATGACTACAAAATAGATAAAACTGAAGTGGTGACTAGCTACAGAACAATAACGGATAAAATACAAAAAATCACTGTCTTGTTAGCCATAACCAGTGTTACGCTCAAAGTGACGTCACATTTGAATTAAAAAACGAGTTCCCAAAAATTAAGAAAGAATTTAGATGAAGTTCAACATTAAATTAGTATGACTTATCTAACGCTTATTATTAACAGTGAAAATTACAATACTAATTAATATCAAATTGTAGTAGCAATTAGACAACCAATTGTATTATCTAGCTATGTCGGTGTTCTTCAGAATCAAACTCTAAACCAAGTATATAAGTGTAAATTTCGTTGATCCAGACTAAAATCTATCAAATGAACTGGATGATCAATTATCTTTAAAATCTTAATCACTTTAAAAACAAAACAATATGTATCAAAGAAACACAAAAAGGCATATACCATATATGATACGGTATTATAGGCAGAACACATTAGTAAAACTGATAACATATATACATGTATTACTACCAGCTTCATCTCAGTAAGTGTAGAATATTGCATGTAATGCAGAGTATAATGTTATTTCGATTGTTAATATAATCAACGTTTTTCAGAATTTGAATATAATGTCTTATTATTAATCTTTCAAATATGCATCTATTGGTTGCGATCCGTCAATGGCGTGGCCGAATATCGTTTTGTATTGTAAAGGATTACAAAATCAAAATACAAATTTATGTAAAATTATATAACAAATTTGATAAATTACTTTATACTGATATTTTGTCTTGGTTTTCTTATGTTTAAAACAATATTTAAAGAAGAATATGCCATGTGAGCTGAACAATTTCTGGAAAATGACGGGACATATATGGCAAGTTGACCATACTCATAATGATTCTATTTTCGATTAAGGAGTGATTATTTTAATAGTTTTCGTATATTGTTGTTTATATTGCTATAAACCTGTTCATTTGATTTTTGGTAAGCATTTGTCGAAATGCATGAATCGTTTAAGTATGAGATTTGTTTTGCCAATAGCATGGACACTTTTCTGCGCAAACAGTTAGTTACGAAACACTATACCTGCCAGATCATCTTCGTTGCAGGTTACTTTAAGTTAAATGAAAGTTTATCAAAGAGGGAGGAAAGATACCAGAGGGATAGTCAAACTCATAAATCGAAAATAAACTGACAACGCCATGGCTAAAAATCAAAAAGACAAACAGACAAACAACTTTTTTGAAATAGTTCGTATGTGAGCAGCACACCAGTGCTAATGTCAACACAGTGTGAACATGAACAAATTTGATCTGAAACGCCATACTATGGAAAGAGGGTATGTTACTAATACATAGGAAGTAAATGATCACTCTGTCATTGAATTTAGCTCGAAATTGCACATCTGCATCATTTTTGGAGAAAAACAAAATATGATATGAAGCTGACTTTTTAGTTCTAAAGGTATCATTAACTTCACTAGAAAATATGAGATACAAACACTCACTGATGAGTTTTGTTGTGCGACAAAATACCTTTTATACATCCGAAAGACTAAAGCACACATACCTTGTCTAATATTGGTCCGTATCATATGAGTACTTAATATAAACAACTCGGCAAATATCAGATTATTGGTGCATAATTTGTACCATTTATACCAATTGAAATATAAATATATAATAGCTGTATGCAAATGAAGTCCGTCATAAAATAAAAGAATTTTAAAATTTCTGTGTTTTTTTTTTTTAAATCAGTGCAGTTCTTTACAAAGAAAAATGCTTATTATGATTAAATTATGAAATGGCCGTTGAAACATATGTTTGCCTTTTCACACCAATCTCCAAATGTGCTTAGTTTGCAGAAGGGGAATAACCCAATTCCATAAATCTTTTGCTCCTATATTATAGTAAATGACAATTTTTGCAAACATCACGATTTCGTATCATAACAGCTTCAGTTATGACAATAGGACGAGCTGATTACAAAAGCTTGTTACGGTATTGTAAATACATTTGGAAACACAAATCTAATTACCCAAGTCTAAAATAAAATATCAAATTAATCTGCGAGCAGTTCCATAATGGCAGAGGTACAACTTGAACAGTTTCTCCTGCCTAACATCTTCAAACTCAATCCGATTTTGGATTTTACTGGTGAAATAAAATGAACCTATTAATATTTTCAAAATAAAAAGTTTACAAAGTGCAGCTACAAACACCTGATAGAAAATAGACAAATTAGTAAGCTAGCATCTACGTGTTACATGGTAATTATCTATCAAAATTTCCCTAAAAGGATATTAAAATTATATCATTAACATCTGAAAGAAAATAAAGATAAGATAAAACCCAAATATGAAAATGTTATATGGTTATTATTCATTAAAAATTGACTAAAAATAAACATAAAAGCATGTCTGAACAATAATTTTACTTTCATTTTTTGCAAAGGATGTCGTTGTTTAAAAACTGTGCATTTTGAGTTGCTATAAAAATGTCCAACCTATACAGGTTTTATTTTTAAAATCCTTTGAATATTCAAAAGAATCAGCCAACAGTTTGACTTAAAACATGTTATATAGCTGACTTTGCGGTATGAATTTTGGTCATTGTTGAAGGGCGTACGGTGACCTATAGTTGTTGATTCTGTGTCATTTGGTCTCTTGTGGAGAGTTGTCTTATATATGTGAAGTAGCAGTAAGTTGTTTATACGTTTTAATGGAAGATAATCTGCAATCTTTATTTCTCCTTTTTGAAACAAATGATAAATCTATAATACTAAATTACGAGGTCCAATTTGTCAGCCGTCATCACGTAAAAACGACGAATCAAAGAATTCAACTTTATATACAACTAATATAGTACAAAGGTGTAGATTAAAAATTACACCACTCCAGGTCCTTTTGTTTTCCACGTAATTAATATCGCCAATAATTAGGAAGTTCCGGGTCGAGTCCGATACCGATACCAATAGTATAATCATCTGTTACCTATTACCTTATCTGTACGTTCCGCATCTGACAGGCGCACCACCAAACGGTGTATTCAGGATTAATATGCTATATAAACGGGTCATAATCACAGGGTTGACACTACTAAATTGTCAAATTGTTACCTATTGTAGTATTTTAATCCGTAAGACTTTCTAAGATAACAATACGAATACTAAAAATCTGGACTAAAAATAAGTTTCAGTTTGTTAGCGGGCATGACGTAAAACAGCGAATCAAAGAATTCAACTTTATTTATAACTAATATAGGACAATGCTGTTGATTAAAAAATACTCCATTCCATGACCTTTTGTTTTCCAAATATTTAATATTTCCAGTTCGACGGCTTCAAACAGAAAGATTTGAAAGCAGAGAAAATTGTGTATCTTATAATCGGCATGACTTTATCAGATGACAGTACTAATACTAAGATAAGGCTTGCGCATAGTTATATACTTTAATTCAGTCACGGACCCGCGATATCACGGGTGTGTTCTAGTAATACTTACTTTTGCAAAAAACAAAAACTTCATGACATTAAATAGTAAAAACGAAAACTCAAATGAAAAATAACAAAACAGAAAACAGGGAAATTAGCTTGTTAAAACAATTTATGAAATGTATATCATATAAAATATTCAACAATGACCGGTCTCAAGTAAAATTTGAGCCAAGAAACACAATATAGTTTAAAGGCAGACACTTATAATGCCGATTGCAGTAATATTCAGTAAGTACGTACTTTAAGTAATGTAGCATATTGGACGTAAAAGGGGAACAGCAAAGTACTTATTTATTATTCAACACCATCCCCTTCACAGGGTATCAAAGGTTTCCCACGTCAGCAATTTGTCCTAAATAAATTCATGTTGTAAGAAGGCATATATGTTTTTACTCGTTAAAATATTTTTCCTGTTAAACATGTTATTAACAGCACATACTTAGTAGTCTCTTTTATTTCTAAAGCTGCTATAGAAGTTGCTATAAAAATATCTTAACTAAGCTTTCATACACGTTTTATTTTTAAAAGTATTTAAATATCTAAAAAGAATTGCCATAAAAGCGGAAGTTTGGCATGGCACAAAACCAGGTTCAACCCACCATATTTTCTTAAAGTGTCTTTTACCAAGTCAGGAAAATGGCCATTGTTAAATTATAGTTCGTTTCTGTGTGTGTTACATAATAATGTTGTGTTTCTGTTGTGTCGTAGTTCTCCTCTTGTATTTGATGCGTTTCCCTCAGTTTTTAGTTTGTAACCCGGAGTTGTTTTTTTCTCTCAAGCGATAAATGAATTTCGAACAGCGGTATACTACTGTTGCCTTTATTAATTTTTAAAGCTGCTATAGACAATGAGCGATTTAGAGATTGACATATATTGTAGAGACTTACCTATTGTTAAAAAACGAACATATATATTGATATGAATGTCTTCATGGTGTTCTGTATTATTCAATTGCTGTCTTATTAGTGGATCTCCTATATTTTCGTAAGGTGACACACTTCTATTGTATTTTAAGAAAAAAAGAAAAAAATCAATAAAACCAGCATATCTGTTTATAGATAAAACTGTTTTAATTGGAAGAAAAACGTAGTTTGAAACCTTAAAATCATTCCTTGTACTCTTCCTTATAATGAATAAAGATTGGGTTAAATTGGGATTTTTATTATCGTAAGTGGTTCATTTTTATTTTTACAACAGTCTGGTCTTCTTTTTTTTTAAATCGAAAAGTTTTTTGTATATATATAAGAGTCATATAATTGTGCTATATTTTCGAAGCAAAAATACTGTCTAATGTATCCGGAAATTAGATAAAATCATTAATATGATTACGATATAGTGCACACAGAACAGATAAATGTATCAGTCATTGCACTCTTACGGCTTTTTCCCATGACCTGTTATATGATTACAGCCCCTACACATACGCGGCTATAACAAGTTAAAAGAGGTAAAAACAGAATGTTAAATTTCTCAAGACAGGAATATGTGATACTAATAAATGTAGGATTTGTTGTTGTGGTGGTAATAATTTTGCAGGTGCTTTTTCTGCAAAGTACCGATGATTAAGATGTTCCTTTACATTTATTGTCATTGAAAATCCAATTCAACATATCATAAAAAATATGTTTTGATAATGATATACAAATGTATTATGACAATGAAAATTATTTTTACAAAATTAGTTAACAGACTAGTCAAGAAGGGCTTCATGGTATCAATTTTTTGTGTAGTGTAGTGTTTTGTTGCAAATTGCTTTTTGTGTATTTAAATTGTTTGTGTTGCGGTGTTGACATAAATATAAATTATATGGTTATTTTGATAAATTCCCTGTTTACAAAGGTATGAATTTTTCGAAATACTGAGAATTTTCTAATCGCGTTCATAGATTACCTTAGCCGTATTTGTCATTCCTTTTCGGTATTTTGGGTCATCGATGCTCTTTAAATTTTTATATTTCGCCCCTCTTTTGTACTTGTGTGGCTTCATAATAATTTTGGTCTAAGCGTCGCTGATGAGTCTTTGTAGACGAAACGTGCGTCTGGCGTATCAAATTATAAGCCTGGTACCTTTAGATAACTATCGGTAGGATGTTTTCCTTCGACATAATTTTTTTGTTCCTTCTTTTGGTATATTGTCTCAAAATTCAATTATGTATCTTACATTTTGTTTTGATTTTGTATTTCTGCGATCAGTTCGTGCTTTTGCTATTACCATTAGTATTGAAGAATGATATCAAAAGTTGTTCAATGTTCAAAAAGTTTCGTCTTCGAGAGTTAGCAGTACGTTTAGGATTCCAAAACAGGATCAGGCACGCACATACTAAATCCTTGTGTATATTTCCTATATTCGAAACATCACGAATGGTCTCGAGAAGTAGCTAGACATGGATATATTTCTATATAGACTAACAGTTTACCCTTTCGAAGCACCTGCGATCACCCCCAGTTTTTGTGGGGGTTCGTGTTGCTTAGTCTTTAGTTTTCTATGTTATGTCTTCTGTACTATTATTTGTCTGTTTGTCTTTTTATTTTGAGCCATGGCATTGTCAGTTTATTGTCAGTTTATGTGTTTATCTGGTAGCTTTCGACCCTCTTCTACTCCGTATTTGCAACTTCACAATAGATCAGTCTCGTCAATACCGTCAAGACTGTGTTTTTTTCAAACAATCGTATGGTAAGTTAATAAAGTAAAAGTACATAGTAAGATTAACAAGCAAAGCAGACCTATAACTTTCACAGCAGTTGTTATTTAGTATCCTAATTATTGAACTCCAGGGACAGCTGTCACCGAGTTATACATAATTTCTGAGACACTTTTCATCATTTGACAGAATATAATAGCATTTTGTCATACAAAAGGTTATTTTTGGGATGAAGTATGACATAATGAATGAATGTAATAAGAAACTGCAAAACGTAGATCAAATAAATAACCAGTAATGCTAATACTAATTTTCACAAGTGCACAAATGCAATTGACAATATAGGGTCAATATAACATATTAGGACCGCTACGACATCCAATATAACTGCATACAAAATTTCACTTTTATCTATAGAAACTGGAGACAAAACAATTAAATATATTATGGATTTCATTGACTTTCTGATTTTTCCTTGTCCTTTTAATATCACATTAATTTTGTTGATTGGGTTCCATTAATATATATAAATATATTAGTATTTCAAAGAATATTTAGTTCATCGGAAAATACCAAGACCTGGTTGATCAATATTCCGTATCAGCCTCGCAAATAATACACGATTGTCTTCAAGTTTGGATTCTGACGGTGTTTGCCTTCTTTATAACATGCTACGATACTCTTTTATGTGTCTTTGTAATTTATTATTTTGACAATTTATATAGTCTATTTTTGGCAATACCTATTTGACATGACTCAGTACTAATACATATCGTCGTTGTGTTTATCTTGCTTTGGTAAATTTGTATTCGTGTCTTTCGTTGATGCTAATGTCCTTTGTCTTTATGCCTTTTTGTTTATCGTTGTTGACATATTGGCCTCTTTTTAAAGTGATATACGGTATATACGAATGAATAAAATAATAACTTTATATTCTTACTTTTAGCCACCAGTTAGGCACAAATACAAAATTTCAATCCTGGTAACTATGAGAATTTATTTAGTACTATGGAATCACGAATGTCATCCTGTCGAAATTATTTACCTGATCTATACTTTGTCTTTAACTATACCTCATCAGTTTGAACAATGACATTTTGAGCTGGTTGACCGTTATGGAATAACCGTTTCACAAATGATATCGGATATGTTCGTAACTACAATCCCTTTCCCTTTCATAAATGAGACCTACCGAATTAGACTATTTACCGGATTTATAATCACACATTAAGCAACACGACGGGTGCTACATGTGGAGCAGGATCAGCTTACCCTTCCAGAGCACCTGAGATCACCCCTAGTTTTTGGTGGGGTTAGTGTGGTTTATTCTTTAGTTTTCTATGTTGTGTCATGTGTACTATTGTTTGTCTGTTTGTCTTTTTCATTTTTAGCCATGGCGTTGTCAGTTTATTTTCGATTTGTGTGTTTGACTGTCCCTCTGGTATCTTTCGTCCCTCTTTTGTATATATTTCCCCCTACATAAGTTCGGATACGTCTTCTAGCATATAATTTTCCTAAATACAAAACTGAAATCGTGTATTTTTAGTTTTACGAAAAATGCACACTAATCTAAATAACAAATACACTAAAGGCTACCAGAGTTATAAAAATAAATGACTGGTTTTTAATCATGTTTGTTGAGTTTTTACATCAGACACTTTAGGTCTGCTTCAAATTTGACCCTCTTTTCTTAAAATTAACATAAAATGAAAACCAAACTATTTTCTTCGAAAAATGCTACGATTTCAAAATGTCATTTGTCAACTATTTATTTTTGAGATGTTAAAAACCATAGATACCAGAATTACAATTGTGTATGCAAGAAGCGCGTTTAGTTTATAAAAGACTCATCAACACAATCGAATGAAAAAGATTAAGAGCATTGCGAATCCGAATTTTCCGAAAGGTTTTGTCAAATACAGCTAAAATAATATATCTATTACCCTTCGTATATTTGTTCACATATCTCTTTTATTAGCAAACGCTTTGTCATTATATGGACTTTGTTGAGAGAGGATGCCTCCTAACGTAAAAACGCATGTTATTCCACCTTTTGTATCTTGAGTTTTATATTCGTCATGAATTAACTAAAATTTTCCCATTTGTTAACGTATTTTGCTTTGATTGTCATGTTAAACCCCAAGGGCCCTTAATGGAAATAATTGTGTTTCTATGTATTCTCATTTTTATTTTTCTGAACTTTCAATGCCTTGAAACGATGCATATTTGAGGAAATAACTTGACCTTTTTTCAAGATATTTAGAGAAATACGCCATGCTATTGAAACAACCTCAAAGTACACAAACAAAGAGTTCATTCATTGAATAAGATTGAACTATTGAAGATGTTTTAAAAATGGTCCTTATTTTAAATTGTAAATTAAAAACTGAATTGCAATGGGTAAGTTTTGTTGCATAATTTTCTTTCGAAACAAAATAATTTTCTTTATCATCGCTGCCTATAATCTGTCTTATAAGACAACACATGTAAAAAAACACTGACTGGTTATACTTCTGTCTTCTCTTTAGTATTTTTTTTTTCGAAATTATCTTTAAAAAAGTAATGACTCGGAAAATTGAAATGTGTGAAATTATTTCAATAACTGTCTTCCAGTTGTCCTTGACATTGTTATTCTTATCAACAAATAAGACTTCTTTTGTAAAAATACCATATCTTATTGCACTAGGGGATTAAAATTAAGCCTGACATGGAAAACATTTCAATAATCAAAACGTATTCGATCTACAATTTAATGTAAACACCAGAAAATAATACGTCTACTAAGATAAATTCTAACTGCCCAACGAGCACAAATTTCTTTCCCAGAACTTAATTTTGCTATAATTAATGTATGATTATCACGCAAGGTTTTGTCGTGTGTTTTTAAGGTTTCTTTTTTAAAACATAATACAAGTTAATGAGATCTATGATGCTAGCGGCAGACTTCTAACGCAAACAGATAACATAGTAGCACTGTTATTAAATTTACATATTTGTCTTGAATACTACTTGAAAATAATCTTAGCATATGTCAATATGACCATAAGGAAAAAGAAGATGTAAACTTACAAAGAAACGGCATGTAAAAAAAACATATTCTATAAAAAGTCAAACGTGAATTTTCAATTTCAAAAGTCAGTTTGTGCTCCTGAAATAAAACTACTGTTACAGAGATATGATATGAGAAAACGATGGAATTTGAAACTACATACATATAACGGCCACCATTACGAATTGATTGACCGATATGATGTATGTGTGTCTCACCATAGATAAGAGCGACATGATTTAGAGATTTCAGATCTTTAGATAATAGAATAGTATTCCCAAGACGCTACTTAGTTGACGTATCAAGTCTATATATAGCTAGCACCTTATGCAGTTTCAAAAGTTTTTTCTTTATTACTATGATTTGTACCTTTTGAATGGATTTGTGAGATTAAAACATCGGTAACGAACTTTTGCCACTTAGATTATCAATCTCTTGATCCTTAAAGAGGAACGCCTTTTTCTTCATATAAACAATGATTATATTAATCAAATAGCAGTCTAGCAGGAACATGTAGAGTTTATTACATGTAAATTTGGCCTCTTTTTTGGATTCGAGCGTCACTGATGAGTCTTTTGTAGACGAAACGCGCGTCTGACGTATATACAAAATTTAGTCCTGGTATCTATGATGAGTTTATTCACACATGCAGTGAGCTCATTTAAATACGCACTCCTGAAATACAGATTTTATTTAATCTTTATTCACAGTCGTCGTTGATTTACAAATATAATATCAAAATCAAAACAAAGAAAGAAAGAAAGACAAACAATATTTGCCAAATTATCTCGGATAAATAGCATATGTGATGTGCACTGTATATTTATGAATCATAAAGGGTGATTATTCCGTGTATGACAGAAGAGACTAAGCCGATATCTTACTGTGTTAATGAATAACTAAAGACATTATTTCATTGTATATCATCATTAATCATCACTAGTTGTCAAGAATCCATACTTGAAAAGAAAAAAAATCCATATTTACTTAGATTTATTATCGAGTCGTCAAATATTTCATCTGTTTTCATTAGAATAAGTGAAATTCAGCACTTTTCTGGTTAAAGTGCATAATTCAATTTTCTTGTTTGCCTTATTTTAGAAGCTTAGGTCCTTTGGTGACATACATATTAATGAATGCACATTAAATCAATATGCGCTGGAAAAAGAAAATTGAAATGTAAAGAAATTAAAAACGTTCGTCATATATATTACTCAACGTTTGTTTTAACTGTAGTTTTATCTTAACCCTGTAATATATTGACTCTTGCATAAATTATTACCATGCTTTTATAAAGTCAGGTTTCATCCACCATTTTCTTAATTAAGGAGATTCCAGTACCAAATTAGGAATATAACAGTTGTTTTCAGTATGTTTGATGTGTTAAATCTTTTAATTTTGCCATTTGTTAAGGGACTTTCCGTTTTATATTTTCCTTGAAGTTTTGTATATGTATTATTTTTCTTTTTAGTATATTGGTAAAAGGTTGTTTTGTCAGTATACGTTGATAAATATTCCCGTGAAAACATCATAGTTTAATAATTATAACAACAAAAACAAACTTTAACGACCGATAGTTAGAACATACCGTACACTTTTACAAGCATGTGGACATGACAACAAATGCAGCTGAAATCACCCCGATTTTTTGATTGGGTTCGTGTTGCACATACTTCAGTTTTCTTTTTTGTGTTTTGTGTACTGATGTTTAGGTTCTGGTATTTCTTTCTTTTTTTATCCATGGCGTGGTCAGGTTATTTTCCACTTGGGAGTTTGAATATCATTTTGGTATATTTCGCCTCTCTTTTTTTTTTTAAAGTGCATGAAAATATTGATTGATTGTTAATTTTTGGATTTCAACAAACTTTTTAAATCTATGTCTCTTGGAAAAAAAACTTATGTATGTGCTTGCTGTTTACTTATCACATTTTGTCTTAAATGTTCCTAAACAGCCTTAACATTTTAAACTGTGAGATAGGCTTGTGATAATGAATGTCAATTTCTAGTATTATTACGTTTCATCAGAAAATTAGGATGCATGTTCTTTATTGATTTATAAGCAACTGTAAATAACGAATACCATGAGTTAACCTGTTTTAACGTTTATCATCAGACAACGTTAATAGCAATCAACTATCATAAACAGACTGTATCATGGTCATATTTAGATGTTTACTAAAATAACAGATACCGCAAACTAACATCATTAGGACTGATGTCGTTTAGTTAGACGATGTTTTATGCCAGGGATTTGGCCCTTATTGGTGATTGTTTGTCCTGATGTTGTGATAAATATAAAAAAATAAAGTTCAATAAATCTGGTACTATTTAAAGGGAGTAGCAAACACTTTGACTCAAATATATTTGGCTCGTTTAATTTTCATAAATTTTTAACAAAAATATGAAAATGTCTAGAAATTTTAGCCGCTCAATTTACAGGAATAATTTTGTTGACTACACAGCAGTTTGGCAAACACTAATTTTGATCGTTGAAAAGCTTGATTTCACCAAACTAACAGTATGTGATTAAAACATCCAGCTGATTTTTAAGAGTTAACTCCCTTAGGTGTTCTGTACCCCCTTAATAGGAATGGGATTTAAATTCGAAATTCAACTTTTTCATGGTATGAAATACATTGAAAATACTCTAGCTATACAGCTATCAAAATCCAGGATATTTCTCTAGCGTGTAATAAGAGCAAAAGAGGGGAAAGATACCAGAAGGACATTCAAACTCATAAGTAAAAAAAGAAGAGGACAACACCATGTCCGAAAAAAGAAAAGACAAACAGATACACAATAGTACACAAAACACAATATACACATTAAAGACTAATACATACAGACAAACAATAGTACACAAAACACAATATACACATTAAAGACTAATACATACAGACAAACAATAGTACACAAAACACAATATACACAATTAAGACTAATACAAACAGACAAACAATAGCACACAAAACACAATATACACAATAAAGACTAAGCAACAATAATCCTAACAAACACTAGCAAATAGCCCAACACTCAACACTATTTTTAAATGTATATGAATTCGAGTACAGGACACAAATGCAGCGTCTGTTACATGTATTAATTCTGGTTTAGTTGACTTGATAAAAAAAAATAACACTATAATATTTAGTAATTAGATAAATATAAATTCTACCACTGCATCGAGTGTGATACGATATTTATCCACTCGAGACAGTTAAATTTTCAAATTTAAAACGCGAGGCTCGCCGAGCGTTTTAGATATTTAAAATCTAACTGTCGAGAGTGGATAAATATCGTATTACACGATATTTGGTGGTGGAATCTGTTTCTCTAATGATTTTCAAACAATACGCAGGCAAACTTATTCCTTGTTTTCGAATGATCTGCAAATAGATGTGTACTTTCTATGTGACGTCATCAGGCATGGTCGCCTTTTTTCATGCCGTCACAATAGGAAATTCAGAGGAAAGCAAGAAAATTCGACGTCATAATAGGATTTTAACCAATGAAGAACTGAGATCAAACGAACCACACGTTGATTAAATTTTTTTATACAATGGGTGCAGAAAGTGATAAATTGACAAAGAATTAGAGAAACAGTTATACAAAATACTAGTATAAGATATAAAGACATACATATTCATTAAGCATTTTAATGTTTAATGGATGTGGATATTGCATGCTACACCAATATTCAGAATGGTCAATTACAGGTTTGTCTTCCGTGTAACTGTGTTCTAAATCATTCCATAATAATGCAATCAACCTTACAGACGCTGGTTAATCCTCAGAAGTAAATTTACGAGAGGAAAAACGCTATCTTCTTCATGATTGTAATTACATAACATACCATGAAATTAAACCCTATTCATTGTATAAAATTTATTTACCGATCTGTACTAACTTATTTCCGTGTCATTTTACTTATAGCTCGTTTTATAAGAATAAATGAGCTATTGTGAAGTATATTTCAAATATAAAAATACTAGGTCAGTTGTTCTCAGAACAGGAAGATGTTCAACCTTAATAATGTCAATGTTCTTAATAATATTTGGCTTTATAATATTGAGTTTCTTATTAGCGCTCAATTTCAGAGAATATTCATGCCGACACAAAAGTCTAACTACACGGCTGGTATTACCTTTCTGTACGAAACATTCATCAGCAATTACTTTGCCCTAGGGGTTGTAGATTATATCAAGCTGATACTTTGTGTACGACAGACGCGCGTTTATTCTACATAAGACTTATCATCAGTGGTGTTCCCCCCTAAAACAACAATGAGAAATGCCAGCACAATAAGGTTTAGAGTTAATGTTGTTCTATGACCCCCTTCTTTGTATGGTTTAAAACAACTTTTTACGTCAGTTCAACACAACTTTTTTTTGGCATGAGCAACGTGGTTTTTGTTTCTGTCTTCACCCCAACTTATTATAATTTAATAAGGCACAGTTGAGATGAAGACTTATTAGAATGAAGATGTATGATACTTTTCTTAGAAAAATCAGAACTCATCAATATACCAGGCTATGTATGCAGTGTGCGCGCTTCGTTTAATTCGAATCGGATATGTAGACAGGCCTAGTTAATGCCGATATTTAAGAGCATCGAAAATCAAAAATTCTAATTCTTGTGCCAGTGCGGGTGCCAGTTCTGGCTTTTGGTCATTTATTAGTGTTCGTGCTTTTTAGCTACAAATTAAGCTAACCGTTACTGCTATTTAATCATTCATGTAGTTCCTGAATTTGAGACATACATATCATACTTAGTTTAATCGCTTTAAAAAACTTTATTCTTGGAACGCTTGGTCGGACACACGCGTACGGATTGTCGCTTGGGGCAGTAATTAATACTAGAGGGTATTCCTTTCCACTTTCGCAAAGAGTGGTAAAGGAAATCTTATAATGTAAAGTTCTTAATTTTGTAACAGAAATTCTTTGTCAGTAGTTTCCTAATAATTTTTTTACTCTTCTTTCATTACTACACAATTAATGTGCGTTAACTTTTCTAGCGCTGCATATTATTGTAAATGTTGCAATAACTAATAATGACGCAATCCTCTAATATAATTGAAATCTGCTATAATTGCAGTTATATTTGGAGGTGATGAGAACTGAATTATTGGCAAAACGCACATAACACCTCAGTCAATCATAATAAAATGCAAACACTAATATTTAACATGTCATAATAGTGTATTTTATTATTCTAGGTTATAAATAAAATAATGTAGTCTCGTAATTTCATTATAATGAAAGAAACTCGCCGCCAGGCAAAAGGTTTTTTTTTCTTGAAATTATAATTATTTATCTATTTGGGAACTAAAAAATAGTGACAATATCGTAACGTAAAGTTTTTTTAGATTTATAAAAACTTGAAGTAAATGATGGGGTCTAGAATTTATATTGATTTTACCGGAAAGTGGACCTCATTGTTAAATATTTTATCACGAGCGATAGTCATGGGTAAAATACCGGCAAAAAGGCAAACCAGTGGTAAAAACAATATAAATTAAAGTCAAAATAAATTATTTACTTTCTAATAGAGCAATCACGGTAAATTATATTTGGATCAAATAGTTCTATATCAAATCAATTTGTTATTTCCGTAGTTTAAAAAACTTCAAAAGTACCGTAAAAGGCAAACAAACTAAATTATTGACTTGTAAGATTTGTTTCGTAGTTGACAACGTTAAACTTTTCCTTTTGATTTGTACTTATCTACCAATTCAAAATTGGACTGGGTGCCAACGGTACCACCGTCATGTTCTAATGAATGAAATTTATGAAAAATTATTTATTGCAGTTTATCTTCTGAACATGTTAATTTAATCAGATTTTCATTTAAAGAATCGTGCTTTTTTTTTTTAACAAATTCGTATAATTATTTGTTATATGCTTCCGATTTAAATAACTGCCGACGTCATCGGTGTTAAAACAAATTAAGATTTTAACAATCAGTTGATGTGCGCAATATTCATGTTTTCGATTCGTACGGACGAACTGCTTTTGAAGGCGCCACATTAGAAATATACTGAACTCTAAGGTAAATCGAGAAAAGAAAGTCCATGAAATCGGACAAAATCACTCGTTATCAACAATGGAGTGAAAAATGCAACAATCTGTTTATTTAATAGTCAATGTACACTTGCATTGTGCACTTGGACCAATGTCAACATGATATTAATTTTATTACCTTTTGTCTTGAATGAATTTGATATATTTCTGTAAATGTTTATTAAAACATTGTTAATATCTTGTGGCTCTAATTTTCTGAATAGAAGTTACATTCTATTCTATTTTATTTTAAACAACACAATCATGAACCTACAAATACTCAAAATCGTAACACCAGTTGCGTATAGTAAAACATATTTCTACATGTTACAAAATAGTAAAACAGAAAGAAATATACATGTGGCGAATAATAAAAATTCTAAAAAGTGTAAATCAACTTGACACGAATAGTAAAATAGAAAATATACATGTTGGTAATAGAAAAACAAAAATCTTTATACAACCGACAGAATTAAGATCGAATTATCTCTAAAGGGGTAAATTCAGTAAATAAGTATACGTCATAAGGGACCGCCCATTTAGGGGAGAGCTTTCTGTATAGCACTGAAGTCATATGCTCTTCTGATTGGTAGATAATGTTTGTAATAAATATTTTTTGGCAGATGGATCAAAACTAGAGTTGAAACAAATTAAAAACTAAATGCTGAATGTACTAAATTTTTTTACTACAGGGATGAAAAGTAATGGGGGTCAGTATAGGAATTCAGTGCGAATCTACATTGTTTGTAAACAAAGCCATGTGAATGCCCAAAAATGCCGCATGACCCTATGTTTTTATTGTTGCAAAAGATAGGGCTACATTTGTACTTTCATGAATGTTATATGAACGTTTCCAATTTCTAAAGGTAAATCAGGTATAAATCTAATTCCATACATAGATTAGCATTAAAGTTAATGGGAGATTTTTTACTGAATTTACCCCTATAGAACTCTTGATGAAAATAAGTGGTTAACACTTACTCACACTAGTAAGACCATGGTTAATTTACGTAAACATTAAAAGGTTAAACTATGTTTTATTTTTATTTTCGAAAACTTTAAGTAGAAGTGATAATAATTCCATGTGCACAACACGTTTTTTTATTACCATCATTAGAATCGAAAAAAGATAGTGATAATTGGAAAAATAGTATATATCGAAGCAGAAAGACGATACTCAAGGGAATATCATAATCAAATTTCTAAAGTGAATAGACAGCGTCATGTCTAACTGTAGACAAACAACCCACAAACCATGATTGAGAAGGGAAAAAAACCCAACATAAACGAAGATATAAGTATTCTATGCAATGTCTTGTGTACTGTTTTTATATTGTTTCTTTGTGTTTTTTTGATTTTTGTTGTCTCTATATTTTGATGTTCATGTCTCTATTTTTTTTTTAAATCTTTCACAAACCAACCATAAAACCAACGAAGAACTATTGTATCCATTGAATTTGTTAGTTGTTTTGATATGTTTATAGAATGATAAAAAGATGCTGCTTACCGCTAAGTCGCATTTTATAATGACTTCTTCTTCATATTGATCATGTTATATAAAGATTTTTTTTTTAATTTAATGTCATATATAGAAATAGCACCGAAATAGACATACTTGCAGCGATGAAATTATATTTTATGTGTTGCCTGGTTTTGGTAGCTGTTAACATTTACTTTTAAAGTTCACTTCAGTTTTTTTTAGAATTTGTATTGTAGTCCTGTAATATTATGTTGTCATTTTAATGTTATATTTATATATTAACGTTGCCATTAAAGCGGGAGGTTTGGCATGTCACAAAACAAGGTTCAACCCACCATTTTTTTTCTTTAAAAATGTTCTGTACCAAGTCAGGAATCTGGCCATTGTTATATTATAGTCCATTTCTGTGTGTGTTACATTTTAACGTTGCGTTTCCGTTGTGTCGTTTGTTTTCTCTTATATTTGAGTGTGAATTCACATTACTATAAGACGTGTCACGGTACTTTTCTATCCCAAATTCATGTATTTGGTTTTGATGTTATATTTGTTATTCTCATCGGATATTGTCTAATGCTTAGTCCATTTCTGTGTGTGTTACATTTTAATGTTGTGTTGTTGTTCTCCTCTTATATTTAATGCGTTTCCCTCAGTTTTAGTTTGTTATCCCGATTTTGTTTTTTGTCCATCGATTTACGAGTTTGAACAGCGGTATACTACTGTTGCCTTTATTTGCACTTCATTGGAATCACTATCTCGGTGTTTCAACACTTAATTCTTTCACCGTCAGTAAATTTCACAAATTTCTACTTATTATTAACCATTTCCCTTTTAATAGCGTATCACCAATTCACTTTACCACACTATAACTATACAATTGCTTACTTCAAAGGTTAACAATATCGGCCATTAACCACTGCAGGTTCTCATTATTTCTGCAAAATGGCAAACCTAATCTAGCAATTAATAATGAATTAATGTAGTGTGTAATTTTGCGTCAGTGTGGTGTTTTTATTTTTTTACAATACAATAAACATTTTATTCATTTACAATACAATCAAATTTTATAAAACTGTAATTGTCGTAAAATCTTTTGACACACGGATTTTCCTTCTGTGTTAACATGAACTTTCATTGATACATTCATATTTATAAATTAATTGTTTACAAAACTTTTGAATTTTTGAAATACTAAGGTTTTTCTATTTCAGGATTAGACTACCTTGGCTGTATTTGGCAAACATTTTAGGAATTTCGGTCCTCAATGCTCTACAACTTCGTACTTATTTTGCCTTTTCAACTGTTTTTGGTTTCGTCTGTCACTGATGGGAAATTTGTAGACGAAACGCGCGTCTGGCGAAAAGACAAAATTTAATCCTGGTATCTATGATGAGTTTATTTATCAATCCTGTTCTAAAGATGAGAACGTTAAAAAAGAGGGGCAAAAAATACCAGAGGAACAGTTAAACACATAAATAAAAAATAAACTGACAACGCCACGGCTAAAGATGAAAAAGAAAAACAGACAAATAGTAGTACACAAATACAATATAGAAAACTAAAGACTGAGCAACACGAACCCTACAAAAAACTTGGGGGTGATCTCTGGATCCTGCTTTGCATGTTGCACCCGTCTGCTTACATATTATTACAAATCCGGTCAATAGTCTAGCTCAGTAGGTCTCATTCATAAAAAGGGAAGGGGATTGAAGAAAGAAACATATCCGATATCATCTGTGAATTGGTTATTCCATACCGTTTAACCAACTCGTGATGACATGCATCCGTAAAATTTACGAAGGGATGATATCACTTTACCATTTGAAACTCTTGGTTTAAAAACAGTTTTTTTTTGGCTTTCATTTTGTCATTGTAATGATCAAAATCTGCAGATTGTGTCATTTTATTTCTCCTTTTAGCTTATTAATTTGAAATTTGTATAATATGACACACTTTGTGAGTCAATTCAAACAATTGAAATATCATATCAATATAGAAATAAAACTTACGCACTTAATTGTCAACATCGTAAATGGCAAACTAAAAGAAAGTATTATAGTCACGTATTAAACATAACATATATTGTTTTTGATATGCTACTCCAGAGAGATGGGATTTCAAATAACAGTTCTTAGATAAGCTTATTATCTCTATTTATACAATACATAATCCTAGATACTAAACCCACATAATCCTGTGTAGTTGTGATAAATTGTGACAGAAGATACATTTTTTATCAAATGTCTGAATAAAAGGAAGGGTATAATATTTTGATTGTAAAGAGAGATTTTTTAAGGAAATAGGTTAATGGTAGATTCTATTATTATAGCATTGAACGTTGGAAGATAGTTGTTCCATTGCATAAGTGAAGATAATGGAATAGGCATTCATGTAAAAATTTAGTGTAACACATGTATACATAGTGGTTCTCAAAAATGGCAGTGATACCTTAATTCATAGTTTCTCTTTACTTTCAAATGTTTTTTTTACATGAAAGTCAACCATCATTAAGAAGATATAACACAGTTTATAATTTAGCATGCCAAACAGGCGTTACGTCTTTATCAAAATCAACAGTGGCGTTTAAATCAAAAGAAGTAGGAAAAGAGGTTCACTTATTTGATGAGGTGACTAAAATCCTAAACAAAAACAATTGTTTATAATTCCGACCACTATGATCTATCAACACTATGCAAACATAAACAAATATCTAAATATTCCATTATAAAGGCTAAGAGGCAGATCATTGCTGTGTATTATTAAGTCTTTATCAAAGATTATTCAGGTTATTCATAATTCTACCGTTATGTGATTTATTTTCATCGCTCTTTACAAAAGTTTTGAAGGTCGGACGTACCAAATTATATCATTAACCTTATGTAAAGT
The DNA here is from genome assembly GCA_019925275.1 of Mytilus edulis. Taxonomy (NCBI): domain Eukaryota; kingdom Metazoa; phylum Mollusca; class Bivalvia; order Mytilida; family Mytilidae; genus Mytilus; species Mytilus edulis. Next base: position 53,586,093 of record CM034356.1, on the reverse strand, counting down.
TGCCGAGAAACAGACCAAATCCTGAGACTTGGTCTGTCAACTTGTGTGTGGAAAACTTAGGATAAGAACTAATGGCATATGACAGACAATCATGAATCACTTGTCATATAAAGAAAATATAGACAATATTAATCCCGAAAATCTAATCCGAATACTGAAACCAGAAAATAAAGCCAAGGCTATATGACATGTTTTATGATGTCAGTACGGTAACCTAAACAAATAAAATGTTTAACAAGAACGTTATTTGGACTGCTTTTGATAGTTGTCTCATTGGCAATCAAAGATTATTTTATGTTGTGTTACATAAACATAAAAAGTTTCTTACTTTCAAAGAAAACCATCATCAAAAATGTCAACGAAGATTCCAGGCAAATAATTAAGTACGTCAAACTCGCGTTTCGTCTTTCAATGGGGCCTTAAAGAAGCAGAAAAAGGAGCTGTATGACCCTAAGGACATTAATAAAATGTCATTTACATCAAAGGCAACTGTGCCTTCGTCGTTAATATAATGAAATTGTATGCGACTGTTATACAAGTGAGAGGTTAAGCTAGCTTTAAAACCAGGTTCAATCAACTATTTTTAATATATGTAAAATGCAGTTAATGTAATCTTTGCCTTATGTAGAAAGCCTTTTAATATTTCAAGAATTCAAAGTTTTGTAAATAGGTGATTTATTATTGCGACCATATCAATGATACTTCATATAAACACAGAAGTGCTGACTACTATTTGCGCAAGAACAGCGTTTCGTCTACTAAAGACACATCAGTAACGTCAACCAAAGACAGTAAACGGTATAGACAGAGCAACAACAATATCAAAGATAATTATTTAGACAATAAACTCCATAATAGGTAATTTACGCAGACATAACGAAGGGCTACGTTTACTTTAGACTTATTGTGGAACTAAGTTAATAATCATGTTTCAAGTATTTCAAAATGTTCAACGTTTCTTGAAGGTTTAACAAATCAGAAGGATTTAGAACATGTCATAAAAACATTTACGCTTATCCGACTAAAATTAATATTCAAGATGCAGCACATATTAATAAAACATGTTGAAAATTATTATTCTTTTATAGGACTCAATGCGTTAGAGAAAATCATCTACGTAATAATATATTATAAGCTAGGGAGAACAATATAGTCTGGCCAGGGAAAAGATAGCAATATAAATGATAAATGTGCCAGATTAAAAGAAGTTTGACAGAATAATCGAATTATGCATAGATAAAATGACATAACTTAATCAGTTACTATGGTTATTTCGTCTTTTCTTTTATGGCGAGGCATTTTTGAAAGGATGGGGTATACGAATTATTATTGGATTCTTGCAATAGAAAAATAAAGAGACATTCTTTCGTCTTCACCAAATTTTTCGTATATAATTGATAAATGAATATGAAAATTATTAAGTATTGTCTAAAGAAATGTCTTTTCTGACTTCTCAAGCATAACGTCATGCATAAACTTTTTGGCAAAAATAAATTGTCGATATTCAGGAAAGATTATGCCATTTAATTTAGATTGCCGTTTAGTAAAAAAAAGTAGTCTTGAACTTGTAAAATATTTGTTATAATCTTTTTATAAATTGTCTGTCAATCTATTAAACGATTATTTTCTTGCCGTAAATTTTAAGCGCTAAAACAATGGAGAAGATTTTACCATGCCGTATAAGGTCGATTTTGGCTGATCATTGCTAATGACAAGAATTTTCATGTAAAGGAAGATAGATCCGTTTGAAGGTCTTCCAATTCTAAAATACATCGAAAGTATCTATAAGTCATAAACAGGATCGAGATAAATCGAATAATATGTGCTTTGAATGGTACCTCCACAAAGGTTCTATATATTGTCTTGAAGAAAACACACGGTTTCTACCTAAAGTACTGCATGAACAATAAAAAAAAATATAGACATCGGGAAGCAACTCTAAAAAATTATACAAAATTTCAACATATGTGTATGTTCTTGTCAGTATATATAATTTGGTGTACTGCATTTTACCTTCGAGGTTTGATCAAATAAAGATTGTCCCTCTGTTATCGGCAAGTCTTTTGAAAGTTAGTGTGAATTTTAAATATCTTGATTTGTAACATTTTTCTTAAAAGTTCTTGACTTTCTTTAAACATGACTATCGCTCAAACACATTGACAAGACTAGTAAGTTGGCGTTTTGCTTACAATATACATTCCTACTGTTAAATTAAACAGAAATAACCCAAAATACAGGGAATTAATGATGATTATTTTTATACATGAAAAAAGATGCAGACAGAGACAGCGAAGTTTGTACATATTCTCTGTTATAAACGTGGTTCCTTGTTAAAATTGAAATCAGTTATAAACTCGAATACAATCAGACAGGTATTTCTATAACATCTGTTGGCGGCTTTAGAACAGTTTTGAATTCCGCTTTAATTACTTCCCAACAGGTTTAAACAGTTTTATTACTTGATTTATTTCACTTGACTGGGCGGGGTTTAACCGGTTCGCTTATCTAAGACCAGTCCATGTATAGACAGGTGTGTCGACTCGGAATAAACTCATCAATGAAGTGTCCAGTTCTTCATCCCATATCATACACTCAATTCATTTGTATATCCGTTTGGTGACGCTGATACTAGGTGATTATAAATCAATTATAATTATAACGACCACCATCCTTATCACACACATCTTCAAATAGACTGTCCTTATGCAAATTAAAACGTAAGCTCCTCCCGATCAAGTGAAATAACATTGTTAATCCTTGAACAATTTTGAACATTTCTAATAAGGACCATCCATTGTTAATCATCTAAAATTTATATTACTTTCCCTGATCAGTCTGTTTTCCATGGTATATATTTCACGTGGCTCTGTATCTATTCATTCCGTCATTGTATTATTGTTCTATTATAATTGTTGTATTGTTATAATTATTTCATTTTTGTTAATATGCTTTGTCTATATGCTTTTTTTTATGTTTTTTTGATACATATGACGTGACTCTGTACTTTTACATCCCTCATTGTGTTATTGTTATATGATAGTTGGTGTATTCTTGTATTTCATTTTTTTCTGATATGCTTTGTCTATTTGCCTTTTTGTGTATTTCTTTTTTTTAAATTATGACGTGGCTCTGTACTTATACATCCCATCATTGTTCTATAATTTTTGTATTGTTATCATTCATTTTTTGCTAATATGCTTTGTCTATGTATAAAAAAAGAAGCTGTGGTATGATTGCCAATGAGACAACTCTCCACAAAAGACCAAAATGACACAGAAATTAACAACTATAGGTCACCGTACGGCCTTCAAAATTAGCTCATCCCATACCGCATAGACAGCTATAAGAGACCCCGAAATGACAATGTAAAACAATTTAAAAGAGAAAACTAACGACCTAATTATTGTACGAAAAACAACAGCAACCAACACCAACAACTGAAGTATACTTTTACATATGACGTGACTCTGTACTTATACATCCCGTCATTGTGTTATTGTGCCAATTTTTTTTTACATATTTGTTTGTTTTTACAGTGATTAAAATAATAACACAATGTTGACTATTGTACCCTATTTTTGACATTTTTGCCTAATATGTCTGTTTGTTTAGTTCACACATCGTTGTCAATTTAATGGAACTGAATGAGACTGTCATACAAGTGAGAGGTTTAGTTAATAAAACCAGGTTTAATCCACCATTTTCTACTTCAGAAAATGCCTGTACCAAGTCAGAAATATGACAGTTGTTGTAATTTTTTTTATGTGTTTGTACTTTTGATTTTGTCATTTGATTAGGGACTTTCCGTTTTGATTTTTACTCGGAGCTCAGTATTTGTGTGATTTTACTTTTGTCTGCTGTCCATTATGGCCAAAATAGAAAAACAAGTTAGCAAATTATTTTTACTTCTGGTTTCAGGAATGTTATAATGCGAATCATTCCATATATGTTTCAATATTTAGTGCATCGGACTACTAACACAAAGGTTCCTGGTTCGATTCCCGTTTGGGATGAAAATTTCAGGAACTCAATTTTCGGCTCTCCCTTGACACCATCTGCGAGTATGGTCTTGAGGAAACGATGATAGTCCGTCGGAAGGGGACGATAAATTGCTGAGCCGTGTTAAGAGAGAGCCATATCTCTTGCACGTTAAAGACACCCTTGTAGATTTCGAAAAAAGAGTAGGCTAATACCGCTACAAGGCAGCACTCGCACCCGCAAAGTGGAAAGGGATTAATATAAGTTGCAAAACTTGTTTCCCAATCCACTATAAATATATATGTTTAAACTATTACTTCTGAAGAAAGTCAAAAGTAAAGCATCATAGATGTGGAAAGAAGACTGTGTGACCTTTTTCAGCTTGCTGTGTGGCTTAAGCCAAGGCTCCGTGTTGAAAGCAATACTTTGTCCTATTATAGTAGTTTACTTTTTACACATTGTGACTTGGATGGAGAGATGTCACATTAGCAATCATACCACATATTCTTATTTCTATATGTCTCCACTATTGGTCTTGAAAAGTGACTGGGATGTAACAATAACATCTACATACACCGTTGTATCATAGGTCTCAAACATATTCTAATCAAATATAAAGCAAACACCAAAGTACAGGCGACAGCTAATGTCTCCAAAGAGTAGGTGAAAATATATACGTGTTTTGATGGACAACAGTGGCGCACATTCTGGATTAGTCGTTGATGGTCTGCAAAAACATCGCGAAGAAGTTTTGGTACCCCATTTGAGGTGAATTGTTCAATCATGTGAACAACACATCATTCGCAACTAAAATGCATTATTACGCAGCAATATGCTTAGAAAGATGATAAGAGAAACTAAATCAGAAAGCTGAAAGAACGAACACCAACTACATGTAGCTATGTATGCATCACACGCCATTCCATTCAAATATTCATTTACCTGTACCCATTTAGAATTACGTAATCAAGCCATAAAAGTTCAATATCATTTGTTCAAAATACTAAGAATCAAAACCACGGAAATTAAGAAATGAATAAAATATGAGACATTAACGGCTCATTTTAGGAAAAATATTATACATTGTGATAAGTAACTTTTATAACACAATATAATTTTCATCGTGTCTGTTAGGTTTGTTTTGGAAATATCGACATATTTATGAATTTCACCTACATGTGATTTACACATATCCTCAGTGATTGATATAATCTTGCATCCAGTTCATGTTAAGTTATGGGCATAGAAAACTCTAGAGGAAAGAACCGAATACAAGATAATATCTTAACGTTTCAGAATCCAAAATGTGGACTACCATGCACAATGCAATGCAGAAGAGCTCACTGGATATAGTGCACAGTTGTTTTTCAGTTATAAAACTACTCTGGAGCTCATAAGATGAAGCATTATAATCAACATTATTGTCATCCGAGATATATAATCTTATTTTTACCATTGTAATGAAAAAGCAAACACAAACATGCCAATACACTTGCCCTAATTGATCTTTCCCTTGAAAATCGATAAAGCGAAGGTTTGTTTTGTCAACATGATCCATGGTAATGCTCATGTTTTTCTAATGTTGTCTCGTGCTCATCAACCCAAAATGCATACATGTAATACCAATATTGAAATATAAATATAAAAACATATCCACATTTTGGTACTTAATTATGGGTGGGAGAGGGGGGAACTTATCAAGAACCTCATCAGCCCAAACAGGCAATATGTATTGCCTGACCAAACATATAGCCCTTAAACCAAACACCACATGGATATTGAAAGAATGAGAATGGATCACATGTACTTCCGCCAAAGATATCAACCAATGAGGTTATACACATATCCTCAGTGATTGATATAATCTTGCATCCATTTCATGTTAAGTTATGGGCATAGAAAACTCTATAGTCTATACAGCATATTTGCAGGCCAATCTCAAAATACACCACGAGCAAGGCTTTCCCTTAAGGAATAGTATTCCCAATACTCAAAACAAATTCAACACTTTTATTAAATATTATTCCTTTTAAAATTACTTTAAAACACTTCTAAACATTTAAAGATGCATGTAAACAGTTCTTTAATAAATTTTGAATCGTTCATAATTCAATAAATTCTCATGAATTTGACCACATACGGACTTTTAAAAGTTGAGTTAAGGCAATGAACTCATATCAAAATGAACATTGTCATTATTCTAATAACATCTTCAGCATGTGGAAAGCTTGTAAGCAAAGGGACTTAACCTCCAAGTGTAAACTATGCTGGCTTGTCTCTTTCTTTACTGTTGTTGAATCAAACACACTCTTTACTTCATAATCAGGAACATTGACAAATGTATTTCCACTCGTTTCTTCACATGTCTGCTGAAAATATATTAACCAATAACAAATTGTTTATTTGTACTAAAGACAGCATTAGTCACACTTTGAAAAGGAAAAATCCCTTTGCCTACAATCCACGTGGAAAACCACTAGGGAATCAGTGTCCCTCGAACTGTAGACAAAGAAATTTAAATTAAAAAATTCAACCATTATACATAAAATTTAAGTATACATGTGTACTAGTATACAAAATCATTCAACATTATATGTATTTATTAATTTAGATAAAACAAAACAAAACAAAAATATTGCAACCATTATTTATTCTCCCATGACAAAAGATTTTTGTGACATATTTCAACACATCAATGAAATTAAATACACATCTAATAGAAAACATCATGAAATTACGGAAAAATTATTAGCATTACTTTTAAATATGTTCATTTGAACATAAAGCTGCTTCCATCACAGATTTTTTTTTTAGTACCGTGCCATATTGGCATCTTCTGCCTTTCTCAACACAGACATACATAATTTAGTGTAGTATCAATATTTTCCCCATTTATTATTTTCCTATTTTCAGAAATCAAAACATTACTTCAATTGCAATTTGTTCTCACCATATTCTGATTAGAAAAATCCTTTCCATTTAAAAAGGTTGTTCGAACTCATTGACATGAATCATCGTGCAATGTCATATTACTTCTCCTTCATTCGTCACCCTGTCAAAGCTGTATTACAGTAACACCATCTGAAAACAAAAACATTCTATTCAATTCTATGTACAATCAAACAGACCGCTGAACGCGGACCTCGACGAAGACACCTTATAATTCAATACACATCACTCCGATGAAAAACATGAATATCAAGTGACATGTCACACTAAATTATTCCACTTTCTCAATAATTCTATTCTTTTCTAACAAAGTCTTTAAATAGCATTTCTATCAGTACGTTCGATGTAACAATAAATGAAAAGTCCACTACACAGTCAAAAGTAACAAAAGAAACTATTTACCCTATAAATAATTTATTATTATCCTTTCAACTACAATTTTCCAAAATGGCCAGAGCCCCCACTTCCACATATATTTTATATAGCGATAGCACTTTACCCTGCGTTTAACCGGCGCACGGCATAACAAATATCTGACCACCTGGTTGATAACAACTACCTAAAGTCTAAATCCCAAAACATTTTGCCACCAAGGTCAAACATTACCATCTAGTTCTATCAAGAAGCCGCCAAGACGAATATAAATGACCACCAAGGTCTTGACGCCCCCAAGGCTAGTATTTTTAATTCATTGTTGCCATCAAGGCAAATGTAAAAAATCATAAAAATGACCACCTAGGTCTTTTGCCACCAAGGCATATAAAAATGACCACCTAGGTCTATTGCCACCAAGGCATATATAAATGACCACCTAGGTCTTTTGCCACCAAGGCATATATAAATGACCACCAAGGTCTTAAAGCCACCAAGGCTATATTGCCACCAAGGCAAATGTAAGTAATAGTTAAAGAATATAGTTACTTTGCCGACAACACGTGGAGCACGACCTTCCCACAGCTTGGATATTGAAAGAATGAGGATGTATCACATGTACTTCCGCCAAAGATATCAACCAATGAGGTTACTCTTTTAGTCGAGTGAATTAATAGTTTTTAAAAATGAAGACAACAGTTGTGTACCGATGGGCATATCTCATCAATTAATTATAAAGATTTAAATCAAGGTAACGAAAACAACGAGAGCAAAACACATAATTTAAATAAGCTTCATTCAACTGAAATATTTTAGTGTTTGTATATCTGTCTCCTTTCCTAGAAGAACATATAAATGTGTTTTAACCTTCTAATCAGTATAACAAATGACATTTTTTGAAATCCCTCAAAATCAAGGTCTTCGACATTTAAATAAAATGTTTTTGAGAGTAAATTAATTCAAGTGAAGGTTATAATTGGCGTTTTTTGTCAACATTTGAGTTTTAAATATTCCTCATCTTTTTTAAGATGAAACTTGGTGTGTGGTTTTATCAGCAACAACAACCCGAGCTGTTATTTTCATCTATGTATTTATGGTCATTTTAATTTTGTGTTTAAAATGCTTTCTTAATGTAATTGAACTTGTAAAAGTAAAACAGATTAAAAAGTCAGCTCATTTTTGTCATAATGAAAAGTTTGAAACTCGAAGAGAGAAACCAAGGTAACAAACAAACACTGAGGCCAGGGAATCGCACGAACTCTAAAAGGTGCGATCACAGGTGAGTCAACAGGATAAGCGTCTCCTGCTATCCATGTATTACCCGCCATGCCAATTCAAACTCAGTCAAAATACCATAATTAGGAATAGGACAAACTCGGTAAAATTAAAGATCAGACGACTATATTGGTATTGGAAGATAAACGACCGCCAGAAACAGGTTTATAATTCATTAAGCCTTATTCATTAATTTGGTAATGAACTGATCATTCTCCCATTGGTATATCTTTATTTTTTGTCAAAATTATGATTTAGGTTGAGAGAAGTATATGAGTTTACATGTTCTTGTCTCTTATACCATCACCCACCACCACGAAAACAAAACATTCTTAGATTGCCATAATACACTCCGTAATTTAAAAATGCTTGAGATGTCAAAAGCTTCATATTCAACAATATTCAAGTACATAATTTTAAAAAGGACGTCTAAGAAACTTCATTAACCGTTTTTTTTCTTCTCAAAATTAACATTTTATACGGAGAATTGAGCCGAAAGTTTAACTGCATCATAATTTTGGCTGCATTATACTTTGCAAATCTGCTTTGGTTAGTATTTGTTAAAGAGAAAATATCGAGTGATTTTCAAAATCGAATTTACTTCAATTCAGATATTTTCATACAACAAAGTAAGCTTTACACAATTATTATTATTTTTTTTGTAAATCAGTTCTCTTTGGTTCTTGTGTCTTAGTTGTAAATTAATCCAGTCTCTTACACTACTAACAATTTAGGAAGGTTTCCACTGGTGGATCAAGAGGCATATTCCTCGAATCTTAATTTTCGGTTTTTTAATCCTGTTTAAATCAGTTTGGATAAAAATGTTTACATAGTGGAACTCCTTAACGTCTTTAAAGTTGTTGTTTGAAATTGAAAAGCTCTCTGGCCAGAAAGGACATACAAATGATAGCCAAATCCCGCTATTAACAAGTTGAAACCAAAGTATCCTAATAATTCATTTATTTATAAATGAAACAGTTTCAGAAAGGTTTGATAATGAGCTGATATGACACCCTCGGGAACTGATAGACCACCAGAAGTGGAATCGAATAGGTGCTGCCGAAAATACTAGTATTTACATCCCAGCTCTAGTGTTCATTGTTTCTATTTCTGAAACAAGTGTGAATTGAATAGATCTATTGTTACGAACAACAATGGATTTTTTCCACAGGGTGTGACGAGCGTGGTTTCTAGAAACCCCTGCTTCAACATGCCGAAAACACAGTTATTCATAATAAAAGAAATTGATTATTTTTTAAATAGATAACATTTTTGATCCTAGTCATATGTATCTATTCTAAAGCATTGATTTAAAAAAAAAAGGGGGAATCTTACTTCCGGAACCCCACCCCACCCCCTTGTCACCCCCGGATTGCCCAAAGAAAGAGATTTCCTTAATATTCAATCTGTAATTTTGTATGTTGAGTGTGCCGGTCGTCGAGTTTCTAATCCAGACAAACCTTTCCCTCAGTATGTCCAAATATGAATGTTCGTTTATTCTTTAGAAGGGGGGGGGGGTGTTATTAATACAACCGTAACATATGTCAAATACATACCTTAAATGATTACCTTAATTACCTTAATTAAACGGGTATAAGTACTTTGGATTATAAGTATAGCCTTTATCTTAAGTCTCTTCTATCAAATCTAACGCTTGATTCAAAATGTCGTCCGTCTTTTACCCGACCATATTGACATCTGCATACTTCAGCTGCATACTGTTACAAAGAGCATGATATATTTTGTTTTGTACCAAGAACGTACGAAACAGTCAATCTCGACCTGCTGATCCATATTAGCACATGGATTTAAATGGAATATGCAAAACAGCAATGATGACATTTGTGAAATCTACTCAATTGTCAAAGTTTGAACGAATATAGACAAAGTAAGGTTTCTAGTCAGTGGGATTTCATTTAAAAAAAATCTTATAAATCCTGGTTTTATATTGCCAACGAATATGCTATCCGTTCTTTTTCATTTAATAATCAATTTTAGAAATATAGGGTTAAGCTTAGGGTCGACGGGGTTTCTTATCCAGACACACCTATCCCTCGGTGTATAACTGTTACATAACAAATCTTAGTTATAACTAAAAATAAGCCTTGACATTTTAGGCAACTCACAACGCCATTGACCAATTTCGAAAACAATTAATCTTGCCATCGAGCCTTTATGTTTGATCCTGTATACAAACACAACTCATAATAAATAACAGCTTATAGTTATGTACTCAGACGTTTTAGTTAGGATTATTACGGCATTGTCATTTCCCTTGTTTAAAACTATAAATTTCATATTTCTTTATTTAATGATTTACATGAATCTTATTCAGTACATATTTGTTAAATTGCATAGCTTTTGGTATTTGAATTCATTGGTTAAATATGTTTATTTATATTGTAAAGTTTAATATTTGCACCGTCGCAAAACCTTTGATTACCTTCTTTGAGAAACTTATATATTATAATGGTTTTAGATTATTATGTTGAATCCTCTGAGGACTGACTTTCAGTCCAACCAAGGAAAGCCGAGCTTTCCAACCATCGTTTATGTTAACTTAGTGCATTATATTAGCTACATGCCTCCTTAGTACGGGTTAATTTGAAGTCATTGAATGCTCCATTTCTATTCACCTTAGGCTCTACATCATTAAAGTTGTACTTTGTTGAATAAATTATATATTGTTTTCAGTTTTTGGTTTTCATTTACTTAGATATATTATAGCGCATCACTTTTGGCATCCATCGTATCCGTTACATCAGTTTACAAACTAGAATTAGCTGTGGTCCACATCCCCGATTTTTTTTGCTCAATATATTTGTTTGAATTGGAACTGAATTAAAATATATATTCAGACTTTAAAAAAAATGTTGAATCTATTTTTGGATATCAAACCCGGAAATTTGAAGGACATCATTCAGTGGCAGATCCAGGGGGGGGGGGGGGGGGGGGGGGGGGGGGGGGTTCCGGGGGTGCGCACCCCCCCCCCTTTATTTTTGCCGATCAATGCATTTGTATCGGGACATATGTTTTGCACCCCCCCCCCCCCCTTTGCCCTGGGTTAGCATGGGTTAGCACCCCCCCTTTCGAAAATTCCTGCATCCGCCCCTGTCATTTTTACTGGAAGTTGTGAGTAACTATAGCAAACAGTGAAACAGGAAGTAGAAAGAAAATAGTTATAACTTTAGGGTTTCGTCACTTTTCATTCTTCGTGGCATAACGCACCTTCATTTCCGATTAGATCACAATTTCCCATTACTACATACATGATATGTACGTGAAAAAATGTATCTATGTAACTGTATAGCCATTGTAGCGTTTTATTCTTAAATGAATTCAGAGATCAGCTGATTTGCATTACGGTAACACTATTACTGTACTATGGAGCAGTCAATCGTTATTCTGTTACGAATTAGATTATCTCCCCTGTGTATGCCGTGTGAATACTTTTTATCAAATTTAAATAATATAACGTTGTTATTAATTCTTAACTTTGGATATGGAACATGATGTAAAATTGAAGATTATCTAGTATTGAATATATCAATAAATTCATTATATTGCATATTTGTGAAAACATTTTTTTGTAAAAAGATCAATGAAGACAAACTATTCTGTATGGTACAATTGAGCGACTTGACAATAGTTCTGAAAAGTCAGATTTGCTGATTGAGTGTTTGCAAATTAATTTAAAGGAATATTTGGCACCCGCAAGGGTTCATCAGTTTTCTTAAGAATGACTAAATGACTGGAAGGTTAATTAAGAGATTAATTTGCTGAAGAATAATAAGAATACTAAATTGAACCACAGATGTTTAATATTGCAACTAGTTGTGTGTATTTCCTAAATATAGAAACAGCTATATATATTGTGTGCAATGTCCATTTCATCATGCAGTACTTTTTCTAGGGTTCATTTATAAGGGATGATAATAAGTTTGAAATAAAATTTACAATTTTTAAAAAATAGCTATCAATGTATAAATTGAAGTTGCAGTTAAAAAACAATATGAGGTCAATGTCTAGTGATCGATACACGTTGATATCACGGGAGATTTTTTTTTATATTTCATCCTAACAAACAGGCTAAACAGTGGCCTATAATTGCTTAATTATCATGATCCACTGTATTTCAGTGTCAGATTCAAATAAGTGGGGTTCTTGAAGTTCGAGCCGCCTTTTTTGCAGGAATGGGAACCCCCTTTTTGAAGCTTGATGCTTTAGAATGGGGACATATATATATGATTAGAACACCCCCTTTATCCTGTGTTGGAACTTCCTTGTAAAAATGTCAGGGTCCGCCCCTATATTTAATACGTTGTATTTGTCTCATTGGCAATGCAATCATCACCACATCTCCTTTTTTTAAATATGAAATTACTTTTGTTTGTGTACATATTAAACACAAAAGAACATGTCATGCACCGATAGCTCACATTCACGTTGGAACTGAATGTGTTCCTTTTGGACATAGAACATTGTGTATATCTTCGGCTTTCGATTAACTTAATATGTGTTTTTAAATAAAAAGCGCGTTCCTTATGAAGGTACATGAAAAAACAGAGGTTCGGACGCACTTAAGTAGAAGAGAAGATTTGAGGTCAAATAGCCACAAAATTGAATTAGTTTAATCCATTATTTTCTACATAAGGAAATGCCTGTACCAAGCCAGGAATACTGGTATAACAGTTTTTTTCTCCATTCGTCTCCTCTCTGTTATATAGCCTTGGTGTGCTGATGTGGCGTAAAGAAGTCACACAAACTATTCAGTCAGTACATTCGTTTGGTGTGTTTGATCTTTTGATTTTGCCATGTAATACACTTTTCTTATGATTTGTCTTTACAGTTAGGGTTTTTGTTATTTTTCTTTTTATACTATTTCAAATTTTCTAAATGAGCAAATGTACTTTAATCAAACGTTGCGGTTTTATTTATTTTGATAAATTTTGTTCATTATTTCCAGTGGCGGATCCAGGGGGGGTTCCGGGGGTGCGCACCCCCCCTTTATTTTTGCCGATCAATGCATTTGTATCGGGACATATGTTTTGCACCCCCCCTTTGCCCTGGGTGCCCTGGGTTAGCACCCCCCTTTCGAAAATTCCTGCATCCGCCCCTGATTTCGTTGTATTTCATATGAAACATACTACAAGCAACAACATATATAAAAATGCCATACTTCAACAAACACTTTTTGTTAATCAAAATAATCTTTGCAATATGAAATTTGAAATAAATATCAAATAAGATATGTTTGTCTTCTTCATTTCTGAGACGGCGGCTTTCCAGTGGGACAGCGCACCCTTCATTTACTTAGTTTAGAGAAAGTCCTCTGTGTTTGCTTTAAGTCATTATTTTGAGTTTTAAGATTTATGGTGACATTTTGTGTCGCTGATTTGGAAGTACATCATTCACAGGTCAGTATAGCAAATGCAATTCGATATTTAGCTAATCACCAATAATTTAATTGTGTATGTCACGCGTCTTCTGGTTGGCTGGCAGTGTTTTGTCTATCAGCTCAAAACAAATTTTGTCATATGACATGTATGACCGTGACGTCATCAACGTTTTTTTAATGATTTATTCCGGTTTGGAATGCTATTTAGAATTGAATTATAAGGAATCATTATGACTGTAAATAAAATAACATAAACAATGAGCATACTTTAGAATAAGTCGCTACGCGGATTATTCAGTGTGCACCCCATTTGTTATGTTATTTCTCCATAGACAGAAAAAAAAATCCATAAATATAATAGAGTTTAATCCACAATTGATACCAATAGGACTTTGGTGGTCCAGTGTCTTAGTAGTTGAGCTACTGTATCCCTAGCCTGTAAACACTTTGCTTGAAACACTATACACCTAACAATGTTTTTGTCGAATGAGGCATAACTTGGTAAACTAATTTGAAACATCAAGCAGCTACAGAGTTTAGAATAATCCAGTGCCTACTAGTGTGTCGTCAAAGAAAGTTTATTGAAAATGACATTATGTTCTAATTCACTTGTTCAAACGAACATAAAATATTTGCGTACACATCGCTACTTAATTTCTGAAACCTACTTCAAACCCAAACAGTATACTGTATTATTCTTGGTATAAAATAAGAAACACATTTCTGATTTTGTCCAGCACGGTGACCATGTCGATGCACAAAGAAAGCAGTGATTATAAACCAAGATTTTTGTAACAGATAAACGCTTTTTCATATCTTCAGACAAAATAACCATCTTTTGCCAAGACTGATTTCTAGCGGCCGTGTATTTTAAAAAGTTTATCTGAAATACCGTTTCTAGCTGCCATGGTAGCCCCGCCTGACCGAAAGCTATGTAAACCGAACTCTTTTTCGGATCATCCGATACTATGAAGAGCCTCTTTTATCATTTCGCTTGCTTGTGTATATGATAATTTCTCATTCTTAGAGCGTAACATAAATATATTGGATTTTCTAAAAAATGTTAATGACCTAAAAATGAACATAATTATAAGAATTGATCTCTATTTTTAGCCTCCGCCAAATAGGACTTTAAATTTTTTAAAGGACACAGAGGACTATCTAATTTTGCAATATAAACATCATTTCCTTTTCTATAACAATAATTTTACCTCTTTTCTATAAAAATGTCTGCATATTCGACTGTAAAAGAAATATGTTTGGCCTTAATATTACATAGTTCATTATATCTGAAAACCCCAGTGTACTAAGCTAAATCACACATGCACAGTAAACGCAAATTTTTAAATGATCTCGACTTCTTGTTATAAAAATTAAAAAAGTTTTTTTCATAATATCTGGATCTACTAGTGTCTTTTTCTGAATCGTTCTAGATAACATACGTTTAGATGCATCGAGTATACTTCTTACAAAATCTGAATCACAAGGATTCTTTACGCCTGCGATATGATGCGCCCACTTAACCCAATGTACTTTGATACTGTAGTGTTTGCCCTTTAATCTAGTACTGTTGATGAAAGTTTTTGAAAAAAAGTTTCAACTGAGGGGGAGAAATAATGTTACTCTGTTTCCCAAAACCAGTTGTAAAATTTTTCTGTAATAAAAGAAAATTACGGAAATAGTAATTAAACAGTAATAATACAATAAATTTATATTTACCTTGTAAATTCCTAATCCACTCAAGCGGTCTAGTGACCTGAACTGCGTAGTCCAGTGCACGTGACTACAATACTCTTGGTCCAGTGACCATAACAAATCATTTGTCCACTTATAACAGACGTCGGAAGGTTTTGCTGGGCTCTGCTGGCCTTGAGCTCCGCCGGCAGATGCCCCTGCACAAAAGGGCTGAAGTTGCAAACCATTGCCGCCAGAATTTCCACCACTGTGCGCCTGTTGATACGACGAACCAGCCGCTTATGTGGGTCTTTTTCTACCATGCCGTCGTTTATTCGTCTTAGCTGCCTTGATTTTCTTGACTGCCCTGCTATCCGCGGCCCTAATGCGTTCCTCGTCTTCCGAATCACTCGCTAGCTCATCAGAAAAATATTCACTAACCGTCTGCCAACCCCCTTCGGACTTATCTGCGATCCTTATATGCTTATTCCGTTTGGTCAGTAGCTCTTTGGAATCTTCTAAGTACGAAATGGCTTTATTCGGACGTTTCTTCTTAATACAAGATATAGCGAAATCTAAATTGCCCAGCACATCTACGTTAAGGTCAAACTGAACCTTGTTACCTTTGAATTTAAAGTTGTTTTCTGACTTCTTTGCCTTTTTCGCTAAATTATAGGTCGAATCGCTCAGATTCTTCTCGAGCCCGGCGATTGTTCATGTAGGTCTTTATTAGTGACAAAAGATCTGCATAAGACACATCTTCCCCACCGTATCTTCAACCATATCTTGATCAGGATTCTTTTCGTTGTCGGACATGTCTACACTGTAGTAGTAATCAACGTGGTCACCGCCTTACCTCGATAACTGAAAAAACGTGAACCTTTTCTTATAAACTACCTGCGAAATCCAAACCGGTTCTTACAATAGGTACTATGAGACTAAAAATAACTACGCGTAGAGCCCATAAATGTATACATGCTACCTTACCTAAACCAGAGACTCAAGAATGAAAACGTGAATTTGCCAAGAATTGCGATAATTTGGTTGCAATAAGTACTACCTAGCACACGTCTCGCCCAAAAAAGATA
This sequence comes from Mytilus edulis, assembly GCA_019925275.1. Taxonomy (NCBI): domain Eukaryota; kingdom Metazoa; phylum Mollusca; class Bivalvia; order Mytilida; family Mytilidae; genus Mytilus; species Mytilus edulis. Next base: position 53,569,359 of record CM034356.1, on the reverse strand, counting down.
TTAAACAAACGGTGAATGTTGTGTCTATTTACTTTTGACGCGTGTGCTCTACATTAATTTTACTAAAATTTGTTTTTGAAGAATATTTGATGAGAACAGCAGTTTGAAACTATTTCTTATTTATGTGAAATCTTTAAAGTTTAAATGCCGTTTCAAGAGTGACTATTAGCTGACGGATAACAGCTGTTATGTTATGAATGTGTCTTTTCACTCATTCACACTACCAGTCTCTCTCTCGTTCACTCTCACTTTCTGTCTATCTCTCGTTCACTCTCACTCCCTGTCTCTCTCTCTCTCGTTCACTCACCCTCCCTCACTCAGACTCCCTGTCTCACTGTCGTTCACTCACACTCCCTGTCTTTCTCTCTCGTTCACTCACAGTCTCCTATTCTCTCTCATTCAATCACTCTGTGTCTTTCCCTGTCTCACTTTCGTTCATTCACTCACACTCACAGTTTCTCTCTCATTCACTCACATCCTGTGTCGCTCGCTCTCTCTCTTTCTCACTCACCCTGCCTAATTCTTTCTCGTTCATTCACACTGTCTGTCTCACTCTGGTGTTCACTCACAGTCCCCGTTGCTCTCTCATTCATTCTGTGTCTGTGTGTGTCGCTCTCTCTCGTTCACTCACACTCCCTATCTCTCTCGTTCACTCCCACTCCCTATCTCTCTCTCGTTCACTCACACTGCCTATCTCTCTCGTTCACTCACACTGCCTATCTCTCCCGTTCATCGCTCACTCCCTATCTCCTTTTCATCTATCCCAGTTAATCTTCTTATTACTTTAGAGACACAAAGCAATGATTGAGAATCATAATGGCTATATTACAGGTGTTCTACTCTTTCAGGGCTGTGGAACCCACAGTCCATCGGCGACAACACCAGCATGTTTACCATTGTCTGGGATAGATTGGTACACATACCTTCAGTAACCTTCATTAGGTACGTGTACAAAGTTTCTGTAAATTTAAATCTAGACCTTTTATTTCAATATCAAGTTAATATTTTGCGGTATTTAATTTTTTTAAATTTAGCAATTTGATTAGAAAAAAAGAACCTAATTGTATTTTGTTTCAGTTTCCACTCTGCTTTATGGATATTCTTTAACTCTTCTAGTTCAGTAAGCTTATATTTCTTTTAATTTTGTCTCCTTACAGAATATTTATCTGGGTGAAATAAAGGGTGCTAACTGTGAATCCATTGTATTTCAGTGTAATTCAACACTATAACAATATATTGCTTCTGGCTTATTGTTTAAATAATTACGATTAAGTGTTCACGTGTAATAATTAGTGAAGCGTTAGAATATAAACATAACCTTATGAGGTGATGCTTAAACAGAGAATTAAGACATCTGTTTGGACACCCACCAGAATGTGGTAAGTTTATTATTTATCTAAATGTTAAAAAATATATATGTATTTCAAATATTGATCAACATCGAATTTCCACATGCAAGTAACAGCAACTAGTTATCATTTGCTAAAAAGAACCCAATAACAAATACAACAAACAAAATAAAAACAAAAACATGAACCAAGACTAGGTATAGCCTTTTTCGTTTCAATAAAAAAAAACATGGTACTTATATTGATGTCCCAATCAGAGAACTTCGTCTCAGACACACATCATCATTATCATCATCTCATAGACATAAACCATATACATGTATGATACGCCGTTACTTGAGTATAAGCAATCTTGATTTGCGTCTGTCAAGATATATGTAACTGTACATTTGTTGAAATGCATATGAACTGTTCATTTGCAAAGATGTAATATATGATAATTATATTTTTAAAGATATATATGAACTGTACATAAGTGAAGGTATTATCACTATATTAAACTGTAAAACTGAGAATGGAAATGGGGAATGTGTCAAAGAGACAACAACCCGACCAAATAAAAAACAACAGCAGAGGGTCACCAACAGGTCTTCAATGTAGCGAGAAATTCCCGCACCCGGAGGCGTCCTTCAGCTGGCCCCTATATTATTTTAATTTTAGTTTCTTGTGTACAATTTGGAAATTAGTATGGCGTTCATTATCACTGGACTAGTATATATTTGTTTAGGGGCCAGCTGAAGGACGCCTCCGGGTGTGGGAATTTCTCGCTACATTGAAGACCTGTTGGTGACCCTCTGCTGTTGTTTTTTTATTTGGTCGGGTTGTTGTCTCTTTGACACATTCCCCATTTCCATTCTCAATTTTATATTCATCCATATATACTGTTTATGTTCATTTTAACATATACAGTATGCATATTAAAAAGAAGATGAGATGTAATTACCAATGAGATAACTCTTCACCACAAGAGACCAAATTACACAGAAATTTGCAACTCTGGGCCACCGTACGGCCTTCATCATAGAACATGTTTATGTACGAAATAATGAACAAAAAACAAGTATGTAAAACAGCAACAACCCACAGCCACTTGTCTATAATACATGCTCCTGACTTGGGAAGGCAACTACCTAATTTGGCAGGGTTAAACATGTAAGAGGGCTCCCAACCCTCCCCTTACCTGGAACAGTGTCAGTTGTGTGATAGTTCAACATAAGAAGATACTATAAAAAATCAGTTGGAAAAGGCTTAACTCAGCAGATGAATACAAATAGAAATAAACCCAGCGAAACATAGTGGACGTGGCTAGGTACTTGTAAATCCCAACAAAAAGACATTAAAGAACAGATCTGATTTAATACTTGCAGATAAAAGGTCGTATCGGGACACTGAAATTTGTATTAAAATTAAATTGAAATAAAAAAAAGATGTGTAGGATACAAATTGTAACGAAATTTATTGCCACAAAACATTTTTTTTTAAAGAGACGCAAAGGTTAGCATTTTTTAGTGACGACATAATTTGTACGGTCCCCGGTAGGCTTCCTGTGTTGCAGCATGACTATTATCAGGAGGATGCATTCCTTATCCGTCTACTGCGACATTCTAGGGTATGGGTAAATGTTTAAATTTGGTACACTGTGTTTTTTTGGGTTTTTTTTTTAACATTTTACTAATAAGTCTAAACGAAAGTCATAAGGGCGATATTCTGTACAATGGCTGTATGCATTTTGAAGATTCCTATCTGTACAATATCTCTAGTATTCTTCGACTCTATATGAGATTTTTTTTTTTAATGAGAGCAAAAATAAAAATTGTTAAATGCACAAAATTTGAAAATGATTAAAGTGAAATAATGGAAATCGTCAACAAAATAGAGCGAGAAATCAATGCTGCTATTGCTATAAGAAAAAATAACCATCTTCAGGTGTTATACCACCAAATAATAATAAGTCGCATTCGGTTGCATACGAATAAGGGTCGAAAAAAATTATTCCCTTGAATTTGACAGGTGTAGGAAATAAATCTTACATTTCATTGCAGTAAGAAATTACGATGTCATAAATATATATATCTTCGGTGTTTCAAAGCACCATTATGTTTTTATTTGGTGTTTCTTTAGAACATTTGGAAACTTGAGGTTACATGGTTACTTAAGCTAGTACAGAAATAGAAAAGAGGTGAACATTTGATTGGTTAACTTTCAGTGATGGTTATTTACTTATATGCAATGAAATGTTCTGTGAAACCTTGTCTATAGTACTGGACAGGGTACAACTTTATTCATGCCAAGTATTTCTTTATTTGAAACGGAGATAAATTATACACATCTTTTTGAAAAGTGCAAATTTAACAAATACTATTAGGGGGAAATCAATGGTGGTATAACACTGCAAGTAACAAAATTCCCATGATGCATCATTCGGTTTGTTTCAAAGTGGAGGTTTCGTAAGTATGTCATTATTTCACATTTAACCAATCGAATACCACATATAATCATCTAAATCATTTCGTTTGGCATAAAAGTTCTTACCCAGTCCTTGTCTAGGTTCCGCTATTTGAGGGCTGTCAGAAATAATTGTATCTTAGAGTCACATTTCTCCTGATTAAAGCTAGCTTCTTGAAGGGTTGAACGAAGAAGTAATTTTTATTTATTATTCCGTATAAATAGAAGCTGGCAGTGATTGATCATTTATATCTGTTTTATATGGAGAATAATTTCCTTTTGGTGATTGTTGTCTGGTCGTTATTTATTTAGTATTACCTGCCTCAGAGAAGATAAGCTAGTGACTGTTTGCTTTGAATTTTCATACAGTCTTGTTAGTATTGTACGTGAGGGGATGTTATTGTTAATTTGAAGCATGTCTCTGAATAAATTAAAATTGTATTAAAAACAAAAACGCTTTTCTAATCAATATAAGCATACTTCATTACAATTCACAACTTTTTTTTACTGCTTCTAAAGGATTATTCTATACAGTAAATAGATGTTCATTCAAACTATACTCGAAAATAAAAAGGTTGTTATTTACCCGGCTATGTATTCCATTAGAGGAATTGAAAGTTTGTTTGTTTTTATGTAAAGATCTATACCGACTTGCAATTTTCTAGAATGGTTTTGCCCCCTTATTTTGCCATAGCATTGTCAGTTTATTTGTCCATTATGAGTTTGAATGTCTCTTTTGGTATTTTTCGTCTCTCTTTCACGTAATCTCAATATCATCAAAACTTCTCTTTAGTCATAATTGTTTCTGCAAAAATGCATCTTTCATATTTTCGTATTAGATACACCCGTTAGGGAGTAAGTAATTCCTACTGGCTGTATATGATTCCCACCAAGATATGTAAAAAATACTATGATAAAAGCAAATTGATATGATTTCGACAATTTAAGAAGGAGGCAATCTGACTTTTAAATTATGCTAAAAAAAACCATGATAAATGCAGGATTTTCTAACTATTCACTTTCAACTGACATACCATACAGTATCGTTAAACCTTTAAAAAAAATCTACAAAAATGCATGTAGGAAACTCGTTATAATCAATTGAACAGACCTTAAAGGTTATTTTTTCAACAGAATTTTCCGATAAAACTGGGAGACTCAAAAAACAAATATGCTAAGATTATGTCCTTACTGCCTTGTGAAAACTAATATTCGTTGACACTAACTAGATTGACTTATATATAGATTTAAACGGTTACAGAAAATAAGTTGCTGTTTACTTCTACAATTCTGGAATAACATTGCATACAGTTCATATATAGTGGTTTTGAAAGGACCTGTAATATGAAAGATGTTAAATTAGAGTTCGTGCTTGCATCGGCAACATAAACATGATGAAAGATAAGATTTAATTTTGTGCGTGACTTACAGTAATAATATAAAAGATTATCTTGAACGATGTAACGAAATTATAGATATACTCATTAACATGTAATTGCTTTAATAAATACAAAAAAAAAACTGTCGCTATTTAAAGATATAATTTAGTCAGTGTATGTAGAAGTATGTTTTACTATGCAATTTTTGTAAAAAATGAAGTTACAACAAAGTCCTACAACAAACTGTTTCTTTTCACAGATATAAAAAAAACAAAGTTTGTACATGTTGTAATATCGGAAGGACGGCAATGGACATTTGAGCGCATTGACAGGACATTTGAGCGAAAAAAAAAAGGACGTTTGAGCGCCAAAGTATAGGACATTTGAGCGCCTAAATTTTAGGACATTTGAGCGAAAATAAGAATAAGCGTAGGACATTTGAGCGAAAACAAGTCTTGGATAGAGAATTGTCTTATTGGCAATCATACCACATTTTCTTACGAATATAGTTCATTAAATGAGGAGTTTACCAACAAAAAGATTAAAACATATTTTAATTGTAAAAAACAAAGCACTAAAAACAAAGCACAGTCATAAAACAGGAGTTTACCAACAAAAAGATTAAAACATCTTTTAATTGTAAACAAAGCACTAAAAACAAAGCACTGTCATAAAACATAAAACTCGGCAACGGCATTATTTACAAGTCTGTTCGGGCTTGGAACTTATATCCCAGGCTTCTGACATAAAAATCCCTCGTAATTTCCTGCTGGCAGTATTTCGAATGCAAATCCCGGAGATTCTGTTCCTTCTCCTTTTCTGTTCGGCTCTGCGGTGCATCAATGTTCAAACTCCGAATTTTTATGTAAGTCACAGATTGCAATTTGATAATAGTGTCAAGGAAAGTATAAATTGATGGATGACTGTGATAGAACTGCTCGTTATAATGGGCATGAAATGATTCGGGCCCATTGTTAGTACGTTTTAACGAGGATGGAACTTCGGCCCAGAGATGAGGGGGAAATAACGATTCATCTGTTATATAAGTATCAGTCAGGTAATCTGCAAATTCTATAGACGGGAAAAAATCCTTCATAACTTTCATTACCCGTTCTTCAAAATCGACGTGTACTGCTTTCGGTTGAAGTGTGTGACCTTGATCGGAACATAGCTTGACAATTGAGGAAAAGCAATTCACGTAAATTTCTTCAGACTTTCCAGGAAGTAAGCAGAATACAAGAGGGACATAATTTCCTTTGTTATAGCCATGAATAGTATATAACTGTTTAAAGAACTTTGGGCAATATTTGTAAGTACCATCCATAAAAATTTGCATAGCCAATGAATTATAGTAGAATTGATTGGTAAATAGAGATCAACTTAGGATTTCACTTACATAAACCAGCCAGAACCGGTCGAATTACTCGGGTGTGAAATAAAATAAAAAATATTTATAACTAAATCTTACTTTTTTTTCTTACTTTTAAAAAAAAATCTTAATTCGTGTAAAATTATCAGGGAAAATTTCGCTCAAATGTCCTGTCTGAAAACTCAGGTAAGGTTAATATCCCGGCGCTCAAATGTCCTATGAAGTCGGCGCTCAAATGACCCTATGTGCTTTTTTCTTTTTCGCTCAAATGTCCTATGCCCTGTAATATATAGATCTTTATCTTACCTCCAATAGATTTATGGGGATATGATTGGTTAATACTGAGACTACACGTGGTGACGACTTTGTATATTTGATAAAGGGTGTCCTAAAAAATACATGGTTTGTTACCATATAGGGTTAGCAACCATATGGGGTTAGTAGAGTTACTTTCCTTTCAAAACAAAACAAAAAAAGATGCCACAACCCTTTATAAGAACAACACGGTGTTTAGGGAAAATCTAAAAGGATTCAACAGACGACTATATAACTGTTGAAATAGTCTCAAATACCTCAAAATGCTACAAATATGTTGTCAATAAAAAAACTCCCGAAGAAATTGACAGTGAAACTTTAAGGTTGAAATAAGTTCATAAAACATAATTAAAGCTAACAAGTTGTTACTGTTGGCGTAACGGAGTTTCTTCCCTTTCAAATAAAAAAAAAGAAATTTGAAAGGATTCAACAGACGAAGAAATAAATACATGTAATAAACGATCAATAAATTCATACAACAAATTTGAAGCTAAAAAGTTTGTAATTGTTGGCATTTTTTTTCTGTATCTATAGACACATGGTTGTAAAGGATCTTATTACTAAGACTTGGTTACTTTAATAGGCCTCTAGTCAAAATACCACATCTGTTGATAGTCGGTTAGATAAATATACAATATATTTATGTTGTCGGAAAATATAAAATTTATTTGTATGAGCTTTAGAAACAGGACGAAAAGCGAGCTTTTCTCCTGTTTCGTAGCGAGTACAAATAAATTTTATATTTTCCGACAATGTACATATATTGTGTTTATCCTGAAATTACTACCAACACTTGAAACTTAAGTTATAAAATCTATATAAATCATTGTCACTAATTTCTAAAAGAAATCGACATTGTTGGAACGCGAACCGCGAAGAGGACCCCAAAATGAACTGGTTAGGAAAAAGAAATATTCATATAACCGCTTGCTCAATATGGAAGTGGAGTAACAGGAGACTTTATTTGTACCAGTACATATAAAGCAAAAAACTATTTGTATACCTGTTATATGTACAATAGTTGGCTAATTGCAGAATATATCGTTACACGGTGTGTTAGTGACACCATGTAACTAATAATATAGTTTGCATTTTTAGAAAATAAAGTTACAACAGAATTCTGTAACTGCTTTGTTCTACTGTTCATTGTATTACAGGGAACTGATTATGACTTATGTGTGCCATTTCAAGATAAACAGTAATTTTTAATAGAATGAACGAAGAATGGAATCGATAATTTAACTCCTTATGATACTAACTACACACTAAAGGAACGCTTTCTTCACGTTTTCAAACACGAGTGATGTCCCTGGATTGCTTGAATGCATAATAATTATCCGTTTAAGTTTATATTGCGATAAAAACATTCAAAAATCTATTCCTGTGAGTATGAGAGAGCATACGACCGTTTTCTTCTCGAGTTTAGATCAAGTAGTTAAATTTGTTAAGTATTTTGAACCCACGTAAAACGCACTATATATATAATCTTAATTCCTGAAATATGTCGCTATAATGAATACTAATGAGCAATATATTGTGTACTGCTATGGTAATGAAAACTAAGTTATATGTAGAAGGGTTAATCCGTCCGTTTTAAAATTTAATATAATTTTTACTTTACGCCCAGTAGCTAATATGTGATACATGAATTTCTCGCTGCATTGAAGACCTGTTGGTGACCTTCTGCTGTTGTCTTCTCTATGGTCGGGTTTTGGTCTCTTTGACACATTCCCCATTTCCATTCTCAATTTTATATGTTTAGAACAGTCAAACTTACTATTGCTGTAAAATTCTTGACGATCAGGTTTAGTTGAAAAGCACTTTGAAATAAAATATTGACTTTTATATTTCCATGTTAGATTAATATTAATGTCAGTTAATATGTTTACAGTACTGAAAGAATTGTTTTATTTTTTATGACATAAAAAAGGAATCATGATAGATGTAATAGTAGAGATAAAAAAAGATCGCATGTACTACAAATGTATAAGCATGATCACAATTTTTTGCCCAAAATTGCATCATTAGAATCAAGTTTTTCTACATTGTATGCAGCCATCTTTTCCAGTTCTATCAGAATGATTATTATATGTTTTCTTTCTACTTTCATTTTTAATGGTGAAAAAAATACTTTCATGCTTTTTATACTATAAGAAATGTAAAACGAACGAAACACATATTTTCTTTTTTACCCTTTTACCAATGTAATAATTAGCAAATATACATCTATTACTAGGCTTATGGAACACTGAATTTCTTCTTTGACATCAGCTAATCGGTTAACCTAAATACATTAATACCAATCGTGTCCTGAGACAATAAACGTTGATTTATATTGAAATAGTTAAATGATTTATTTTAAGAATTAAAAGAATGTCTGCAAATAGTAATTCTGTCTATGGGTAATGTAATACATGTTCTTCAATATTCTTTTGTTTATCTGCCTTTTTCTTCATTTCATTTAGTAAAAATATACTTAGACTATTCAAACCGGGGGACAAATTGGCTAGAAGTTTTGTTTGAGCCCAAAGTAGAAGAAATAAGACATACATAAATGTATGTGTAATAAGCTTTTTCCTATAATAAATCTGAAAATCACTCGCTTGGTTAGATGACGACGTTGACAGTGGCTGCTCTAAAAATCAAAATCAAGCAGATTTGATAATGGATAATGGATGGATAAATTTACATGATAAGATTAATTTAGTTCCGTTTTCCATTATCTTAGATCGCGATGTGAATGGGCATGATAAGGTTAAGACTAGGTCAATATGGCTCAACTTAGTTGAAACACCGTTACTTAATATAAGAGTTGGAGAGTTGGTGACATAAAAAAAAAGTCCCAAACGACAATGTTCTGCTAATGCACGATGTTTCATTGTATTATGTACAGGGCAAAGCTGCAGAAGTTCAGGTTTGCTTCCGAAAATTTAAGCATAACCGTAGAGGAATGCCAAAGACTATATCATTTTCGCATGGTACCGCAATAGAATCAGCAGTCGTTGCTATGGTTGCGTACCTTAAAATGAGACCCTATTCCGTACCCACAGAGCCATAATGATTGTTTTGTTTTGTTGATGCCACTCCTTTACATCGTCCAGTCTTTCAAAAATAGATATCAAAAAGAATTGTTCGTCGAATTCTGACACTTACATCCTATCAGAAGGTTTGTTACGGTTTTTAGGAAGATAGCATAAAACATATTTATGAAATAAAACCAATCATAATCAGGGATATCAGCTCGTCAAGAAAACACAGTAAACATTTTTGAGTTTATTACATATTGAATACTTACTACATTGTAAGTATATTGTTCATGTTTTAAAACTTATTGTCCTTATAGCCATTGTCTGATCGTAACAATTTACTAAGCAATTCGAGTATATGTAAATATTATAGCCTCAATTACGTTCACTTTTATCAGTATTAAAAGTATGAATATATATAATTGATAAACTATAAGTGGTCAGGTGGGTTATATTTCTCTTGTATATTATCATTTATGCGCTTTTGAAAAATATAATATTGTTTAATCTAAATGAACAGACTAGACTATCCGAAAGGCAATCGTCTGGTAACACAAAAAAAAAACCCACCTTGATTTACTGTTAGAACTTAGTCATACGATCAATGCAGTTGTCCCAAAACAAATACAAGTATTCATTTTAACATTTATAAATGCATTTCTACGAAGAATACACTTTTATTTGGGAATCATTTGGGAAATTACCATACAATTATAAAATTGAGAATGGAAATGGGGAATGTTTCAAAGAGACATCAACCCAACCATAGAGCAAGACAACAGCCGAAGTTTACCAATGGGTCTCAAAACGCAGCGAGAAACTCCTGCACCCGAATGCGTCCTTCAGCTGGCCCCTAAACAAATATGTATTTTAGTTCAGTGAAATTGACGTCATACTGAACTCCGAATTATACACAAGAAACTAAAATTGAAAATAATACAAGACTAACAAAGTCCTGACTTGGGACCGCGCTGAAGTACGTCCAATATTCATAGTTCATTATTCATTATTCAATAATGAAATAGTTCACTATTCACTATTCAATATTAAAAAATGAATAATGAAGAATGAAATAGTTTATGTTTCATTATTCAAATTGAAGCGGTGAATAGTGAAATGAATATGAAAAAAATTGACTGTGACATTATAGCTATATTCTGATTCGCAATGACCATAATAGGGTTTACGGAGGACCTAAATGCCACAATATGAGTCAATATGTTCCGCAACGCATATTACAGGAGTAACGAAGGACTTCAATATCGAAATACGCGTGTACATTGAGAAATAGCAAATTTTGAATAATGAAATGGATATTTTGAATAATGGAATGGACTTGCAGGACCCTTCAGCCCCTAATTACAGATATATATTATACCTCGATCGAAAGCTTATTAAGAGAGGAACAAAAGGTATATAGTCAATATGTTCCGCAACGGATATTACAGGAGTAACGAAGGACTTAAATATCGAAATACGCGTGAACATTGAGAAGTATTTTATTTTGAATAATGAAATGGATATTTTGAATAATGGAATGGACTGCTATGACATTCAGCCCCTAATTACAGATATATATACCCGTCAGCTCCTAATTAAGGAAAAAATATATACACCAAATTAAAGTTTATAGATGGAGGAATAAACTAAGTATAATCGATATGTGCCGCAATGACCATTACAGAGGTAGCAGAGGACATAAATGCCAAAATACGCGTGAAAATTGAGAAACAGCTAATTTTGAATAATGAAATGGATATTTTGAATAATGGAATGGACTGGCAGGACCCTTCAGCCCCTAATTAGAGATATATATTATACCTCGATCGAAAGCTTATCAAGAGAGGAACAAAAGGTATATAGTAAATATCTTCCGCAACGGATATTACAGGAGTAACGAAGGACTTGAAAATCGAAATACGCGTGAACATTGAGAAATAGCCAATTTTGAATAATGAAATGGATATTTTGATTAATGGAATGGACTGCTATGACCTTTCAGCCCCTAATTACAGATATGTATTATACCTCAATCGAAAGATTATCAAGAGACGAACAAAAGGTATATAGTCAATATGTTCCTCAACGGATATTACAGGAGTAACGAAGGACTTGAATATCGAAATACGCGTGAACATTGAGAAATAGTCAATTTTAAATAATGAAATGGATATTTTGAATAATGGAATGGACTGCTATGACCCTTCAGCCCCTAATTACAGATATATATATTATACCTCAATCGAAAGCTTATCAAGAGAGGAACAAAAGGTATATAGTCAATATGTTTCGCAAAGCATATTACAGGAGTAACGAAGGACTCAAATATCGAAATACGCCTGAACATTGAAAAATAGCTAATTTCGAATAATGAAATGGATATTTTGAATAATAGAATGGACTGGCAGGACCCTTCGGCCCCTTATTACATATATATATATATTATATCTCAATCGAAAGCTTATTAAGAGAGGAACAAAAGGTATATAGTCAGTATGTTCTGCAACGGATATTACAGGAGTAACGAAGGACTTAAATATCGAAATACGCATGAACATTGAGAAATAACTTATTTTGAATAATGGAATGGACTGCTTCAACCCGTCAGCTCCTAATTAAGGAACAAATACATTCACCAAATTAAAGCTTATGGATGGAGGAATAAACTCAGTATAATCGATATGTGCCGCAATGACCATTACAGAGGTTACAGAGGACATTAATGCCAAAATACGCGTGAAAATTAAGAAATGGCCAATTGAAAACAAGAAAAACGCCGTACTGTTAGGATTTTTATCCCGAATTTTTCAACAACAATTTTCAAAGCGCTTAGGCAATTACAGTGCACCGGTACGATTCAAATATGATGTAATGTTCTAGAAAAACCTTGCATCTGAGTAACTATTGACAAAAACATGTTACATCTTAACAAAATTACTGTAAAGATTTTACCTATATCTGCCGTCGCAATAGGGGAGAGATACATTTTGAAAATAAAATTTGGCGCAAATGATACCCCTGAAAAACAGTAATTGGCGCAAAAGGACTGCTGCCGCCATATTGGGATAGTCGAAATTCAAGTTACTGTTATCAGTTTAATACCAGTGACTAGTTAGTTCCATATATGTGAGCGAAGTCACTGATTTTCGCGGTTATTTACCTCATTGCGCTTTGTCTTCTTTACTTTGTTACATGTACAAGGCGATATTTTCGCCGATTTGCAATACTGCAACTGAATGCATTTAAAGTAAAATGATACCGTAAGGACAATCAATCTCAAACCATGAATCAAAGAAACTTAAGTAGAACCACGCATAAAATAATGAAAGTTCGACTGCGAGACGAACGACAGAAAAGTACAGATAAAAAGCTTTCGTTTGATGTATAACACAGATGTGTGGTAGGTAGGCGCATTAAAGTCGTTAACTAAGCGCCTTTTTGAAATATGTCAATCGCCTTATTAAGGAGGTGTTGATTGCAGATACATGTACATATCTACATTGTATATGGTAAAGAAAAAGTTTAAATGCACATTTCAACAGTTTGTATATATTTATGAAATAAAAACCAAAAGAAAACTAGTTAAAACATTGTCAGTTGTCTAGCGGCCTCGGAGTCATAGATTTGAATGGACATTGTTAAAAGTTGTATGTATATATCCGTCAATGAAAGAACCAATCTGACATGTAGAGAATCGTCTAGAAACATATCAAAGATATAAAGATTTGCACAACGGTACTCATATCATTGAAACCGTTGTGAAAGTTTTTCGACTTTTCACTTATTTTTCTCTTACATCATATTCATTTCAAGGTATATCATTGGTTATAAGCGACCGGGTGTAGACCGTGTATATTTCATACAGGGTCAATAGGCATGTTTTTTTACAGACCGGGTTAGTAGTATTATGCCCCTTTATAAAATCAACACGGTGTCGATGAAAACCTGAAATGTTTCACCTAGTCAGCATAAATTGATAATGAATTGAAATAAAAAAACAACAACATTATATTCTAAATAGTTTTTGCTGTATGCACTTACTTTTGTAAAGATCAACGGGAGGAGTTTCTTCATTTGGACGCATTGATTACTTTACTAAGCTTTTGTTAAAAATGTAAATTGTTAAAGAGGGCGATAGATCCCAGAGGGACGTTCAGACTCATTAATTGAAAATAAACTGACAACACCATGGCTAAAAATGAAGACGACAAACAGACAAACAAAAGTACACTTGTCACAACCGAGAAAACTAAAGAATAAGCCACAAATACGCCATTTATAACTGGGGGTGATCTCAGGTGCTCCGGAAGGGTAATCAGATCCTGCTCCACATGTGGCACCATTCGTTTTGCTCATGTGATAACATATCAGGTAAATAGTCTAATTCGGGTGGTCACATTTATGAAAGGGGAGGTGATTGCAGTTACGACGCAAAGAACATGTCTGATTTCGATTGTGTTACGGTTATTCCATGACGGTCAAACAACTCGCGTTCGTAATTTTACAAAGAGATGATTTCAACTTCACCATTTGAAACACTTGTTTCAATAGCTTCCTTGTGAGCAGCAATCCTATATCACTAAAATCCTGAAAGGTAATACAAGCACGGGAATAACGTATCAATAGGGGGATGTAGACACCCTTTTGTTTTAAAGTTTTATTTCGAACTACCCTCAGTGTCAATTTATAGATGTAAGTCAAGATATGAAGCCGACTTAACTGTGTCCATTGTATCCTTTATCTCTAGTTCGGTGGGAAAGATGCGTTCAACATAGTCATCAAGTTTTGATTTATTTAGTGAGGGTACCCGGATTATAATTTAGTATGCCAGACGCGCGTTTCGTCTACATAAGACTCATCATTGACGCTCATATCAAAATATTTATAAATCCAAACAAGTACAAAGTTGAAGAGCATTGAGGATCCAAAATTCCATAAAATTGTGCCAAATACTGCTAAGGTAATCTATGCTTGGGATAAAGAAATCCTAACGTTTTCCATAAATTCCTCGTTTTGTAAACTGGAAATGTATAAAAAAAAAAATGATCACAGTATTGATATTCATGTCAAAACCGAAGTATTGACTACTGGGCTGGTGAAACGTCCACCAGCAGTGGCATCGACCCAGTAGTGTAAATAGTTATCAAAGGTGCCAGAGAACATCGTCTATATAGCAGAAAGTAAAATTAACTTATTGGATCCTATAAAAATGCCGACAGATTATTGCAAAACATCTCCTCTGTTCTGGAACTAATTCATCATTTGTTCTTCATTTGATTATCATTTTATATTGTTAACGTTTCATTGCGTACATCGCTTTATGTGCGCCAGTTTTAGGAGTTTTATACAGGACAGTGTAGGAATCCGTGTTACTTTCCTCTCTCTTCTGAGTGACGAAAACTGCTCAGCGAGTCGTGTGCACAACTACAAGGAACATTCATCGGACACGTTGTCCAATGGAACAATTCGTGGCTAACCACAGCGTGAGTTACATTTAAAACATTACAAATCATGTCTTTACATTAGCGATGAACTGCTTTAATATATTTTCCTATGTTATAAAGAAACTATGAACATTTAACCGTTCAAACTGTTCATATCTGCGATAACTCAATTTAATTCAAGACAGAACCCGACGTGTGCAAGAATATTCATCTATTTATTATTATATAGAACTTTAACAGCTTTATATATATCTACGAACTGTTTATCCGTATTTTTAATGGACTTTAATTATCATTGAACGCATTGTAAAATTGTATTTATATTTGTATTTTCAGTTTTTCACCATTTGGATTCATTGGTAGTAAAATAACAGTCAGCTCCTGATTGTTTTATCCTTACTTAAACCCAGTCATCTTGGTTACACTCACTGGTACATCCTCCAAAAGAATACATGTATATGTATAAACAACTCGTCTAATCATCAGCTCAACAATGTTAGATCTGTGAATTTGCTTCGCCAGGATTCGAACTCATGCTACTGAGAAATTGTGTCACCGAATGTGCCTGCACTGTAGCCGACGTGATTAGAATCCATGAAGTTGGAATCGTTACAGATCAGCTGAAATATGTTTTGTAAAGGGTCATACAAATGAAAGCAATATTCTGTACAGTAACAGAAAGTATTATATCTATAATTACGTCTAAACAAGTGACAACTCTAAAACAGATTAATCAATCGAATCACCAACAGTGATGGTGATACATGGCTTTGTACATTCTGTAAATACAATAGATGATTCAGCTGATCTGTAACCTCGCCATCTTCATGCCTTATATAGCGTGTACTATATTACGCCGCTAGATTAAAACTGACGAGGCAAGGTAACAAGCGGCCACCAACAGCTTCATTTTTGTGAAGCCAAGGGGGTCGAGTGGTCTAGTGGGTTGGAAACAGTATAAGGCGATTTCAGTTAGAATCCAGGCGAAGGAAGATGTATTACCCCAAGTCCTGTAGTAAAGATACAGTTCTGTTAATACACATTATTCACAACAGGGCCCACACAGATCGCTCCCATCTCAATGAAGTCTAGTTTCCTGTATTAATTTTTTTTTATATAAAATGATAACGGTGATAAACCAGATAAAATATTATAATGATAAATATTGTATCGTCCCCAGGCTTAATTTAACAACATGAAGAAAAGATGAACAACTTCGGAACATATTTCTGAAAATGAGGTGTCTGCCAGACCTTAAAAAAGACAAAATCACATCAGTTCTGCTGAATTCCATATTGGATTTAAAAATAGACGAAATAGCTCAAGAAAACAAAAGATTACGTTGGCCAAAAGACATTTATCATTTCACCGATTTGGAAAAACATATGCGAAAAAACGACAGAAAAATAGCAAAAAAGAGTAAAAAAAATGAATACTGTAGAAATCCCAACAATGATAATCCTGATGACAATGACGTTGGCGATGATGAAAATAACATAAATAAGGTGAATTCTACCACAAAGAAGGAGAAATGAGTCGACTGATTTAAACGTTGATGAGTCGTTACACACTTTTGAAAACAATTTTATCATTAATACTAATATTGATTCAGGGATTGAGAGCGATAGTCCTATAAAATCAGATGATTGAGCAAAGGCACTTAGTTCATTAGATGACGATGATGCGACTGAAGATGAAGATATAGTTCCACCAGAATGTTTGAAAAAAGATGGGAAGTCTGAGTATGTTATACAACTATTTGATGAGGAGTTTAAAAGGATATCTCCTGAAGAAACTTGTATTAACAAAACAGATATAAAAAAAAATGATTCGACAAACTTGATGGCGGATAAATTCAAGGGTATTGCAGATTCAGAGAATGATAGCGGTAGTCATATAAATGCAGATGTTTCAGCAAAAACCCTTAGTTCATGTGATGACGAAGATTCGACTGAAGATGGAGATATACATGTAGTTCCACCAGAATGTTTAAAAAAAAGATGGGATGTCTGAGTATGTAATACAACTATCTGATGAGGAGTTCAAAAGAATATCTCCTGAAGAAACTTGTCTTAACAACACAGATATAAAAAAATGAGTCGACAAACTTGATGGCGGATAAATTCAAGGGTATTACAGATTCAGAGAATAATAGGCTGTAGTCATATAAATGCAGATGTTTCAGCAAAAGCCCTTAGTTCATGTGACGACGAAGATTTGACTGAAGATGAAGATATAGTACCACCAGAATGTTTGAAAAAAGATGGTAAGTCTGAGTATGTTTTACAACTATCTGATGAGGAGTTCAAAAAAATAACTCCTGAAGAAACTTGTATTAACAACACAGATATAAAAAATGATTCGACAAACTTGATGGCGGATAAATTCAAGGATATTACGGATTCAGAGAATGATAGCGGTAGTCATATAAATGCAGATGTGACAGTAAAAGCCCTTATTTCATGTGATAACGAAGATTCCACTGAAGATGAATATAATTTCCACCAGAATGTTTGAAAAAAGATGGGAAGTCTGAGTATGTTATACAACTATCTGATGAGGAGTTAAAGGATATCTCCTGAAGAAACTTGTATTAACAACACAGATATAAAAAAAAAGATTCGACAAACTTGATGGCGGATAAATTCAAGGGTATTACAGATTCAGAGAATGATAGCGGTAGTCATATAAATGCAGATGTTTCAGCAAAAACCCTTAGTTCATGTGATGACGAAGATTCGACTGAAGATGAAGATATACATGTAGTTCCACCAGAATGTTTAAAAAAAATGGGATGTCTGAGTATGTAATACAACTATCTGATGAGGAGTTCAAAAGGATATCTTCTGAAAAAACTTGTCTTAACAACACAGATATAAAAAATGATTCGACAAACTTGATGGCGGATAAATTCAAGGGTATTACAGATTCAGAGAATAATAGCCTGTAGTCATATAAATGCAGATGTTTCAGCAAAAGCCCTTAGTTCATGTGATGACGAAGATTTGACTGAAGATGAAGATATAGTACCATCAGAATGTTTCAAAAAAGATGGAAAGTCTGAGTATGTTTTACAACTATCTGATGAGGAGTTCAAAAGAATATCTCCTGAAGAAACTTGTATTAACAACACAGATATAAAAAATGATTCGACAAACTTGATGGCGGATAAATTCAAGGGTATTGCAGATTCAGAGAATGATAGCGGTAGTCATATAAATGCAGATGTGACAGCAAAAGCCCTGATTTCATGTGATAACGAAGATTCGACTGAAGATGAATATATAGTTCCACCAGAATGTTTGAAAAAAGATGGGGAGTCTGAGTATGTTATACAACTATCTGATGAGGAGTTCAAAAGAATATCTCCTGAGGAAACCTGTTTAGATAACAGAAGTCTCAAAAAGGGCTGGACGGACTTGATGGCGGATAAATTCAAGGAACACAATCCAGTGTGTGTTTTAGTTTTTACTAGAAACACCATTAAAAGGAAAGACTCGCGTAAGAAAAAATCTCCTTATTTCAACGGGAAGGCAAAGTGCATTTTTCCGAAATGTGCTACTTATGATTTTTGGATAAAAGAAGAACCACAAGATGGAGAAAATGTTGAAGTAATCATACAAAAGAAAGGAAACATTACACATGTTCCTGCAAAACAGAAAAGAAAGCTCCAAGGTGAACGCAGAAAAAATACACAAATAAAGCTGCTTCAAGAAGGTGTAAGTAATTTCTTCTACACAAAAATAAATGAAATAGATGCTGAATCTTTAAAATTTGGAAACGAAACAAATGTCAATCGAAAACAGTTCTACAAAAAGCATTTTCCGAAGCACGCATTAACACTTACCTGCATGATAATAAAGAAACAAGTCGGCAAGAAGAGGGGCACCATTGGTTTTCATTTGAATGCCGACAGTCTGTTGAAAAACACGTCCCCCGAAAGTTACAAATATGTTGTCAATCAAGAATTCAAGCGTCTTGATTATGTCAGTTTCAGAGATTTCTTTGCTTAAATCAGAGGGATCCTTTACCAAAGTAGGATAAATCCCTCCCTAAGATAAGATACTGGTATCTACGTTGGCCATTATTTTTTTATGAAACAAACCAACTCTTTCAATTTGTCTCTTAGTTTGAAACATGGAATGCGTGTGTAAAGTGTAGAAAAGTCAAATGTAATTTAAAAGTTCTTTGTAATTTTTAAGTATCCACATCTGATTCACCAACACTTTGTTTAAGTTGTGTGATGCAGACATAAACAAATTGCTGTGTTAATGCTGTCATTAGTACACAAATAAAGTGACTAATTAGGGTATGATGAGAAGTCAACATGAGGCATTAAAATGAGTCGCAACATGCCTTTGCAATTCCAATATATGTGTACTTTATATATGTTTTGATATTCAGGATTTTAGAATGGAAAGAGAGGCGGTCAAGGGTAACAGTTAATGCCCCTTTTGCCTATGGATGTTGCATACACATACATATTGTTATAATTACATTTCATGTATGTTCATAAGAATCTTTTTCTTTCCTTTTCTTTTATAAGTGGCTGAATGCAACCACGAATCTTTCCAATTTCCAATTTCATTTCTTAAAAAATTAAACATGCGATTTATTATATCATACGACCGCAAATGTATGTGCCGTAATATAATGTTACGATGTTGCATACGTCTGTGTCATTTAGGTTCGCAGACAGCGACTGACTTGAGTATAAGTTCATGGATCTCTATGATATTTTAGCACAATGTTCCATACCACTAAGGATGTTTGGGAATTTGTTAAGGGGGATTGGGCTATTGTTATATCGTTTTTGAAATTAGGGGCCACAAATGGTTTTGCTAGGTTGTGGGAAACAAATTTGGTTCACAGACAATAACTTGAGTATGAATGGATCTGTAAGACATTTAAGTACAAGGTTCCATACCACACTTTTGGTGTGTGTATTTGGCTGGTTAGAAATAAGGGGGAAAAGTTCCTTTCAAAAAATATGCTGTCAGGTTCACAGATAAAAACTTGTGTATAAGCATGTGGATCTCAATTAGGTGTCATACCACAAAAGGATATTAGGGTCCAAATGATTCAAAAATACAATTCTTCTATTAAAAAAATTAGTTCAGGTTCGTTGATAAGCTAAATCTAAGCGTGTATTAAGTTGTTTTATTTGTGGCATGGTCGGTCCACATTAAGGTCCAAAATGGTCAAAAAGTATACTTCGTTTTTCATGTTTTTTCTTCTGCACAATTATTTGTTGGTTTGTCTTATTATTTTTAGCCATGGCGTTGTCCGTCTATTTTCAATTTATGAGTTTGGATGTCCCTCTGGTATATTTGTTCCCTCTTTTTTAGCTCAATATTGGAAATTAACAGTTATCTCTAAAGTGTCTCTCAAAATTCTAAACTGCTGGAGACAACGACCTGTACATCAAAACACTGAAATAGTTCATTAACATTACAATGTTCTTTTTTTTTTAAAGGAAAAATAATGTACAGGTCGGTGTTCAAGGTTAATATCTCATAGATATATATCAAGTATCAACATATCGTTGAATACAATGTAAAATGAAGTCCTAAAATATTTTTTGTTGTAAAACAATAGGATTTGTGTGTTTTTATGTGTCGTGTTCTAATGTGCATATATGTTATGACATAATCTCTGTAGAAGAGGAAATAAAGTCAATAATAATAGTAGTTACAGTTTTCTTCCTATGTGTTGAATATTAAAATTGTTCAGCAAAGTGAGATCTGTAAATAATTCATATTATCAAATAGGTCAATTTACCACTGAAAGAGTTATTGCCCTTTAAATTAACTTTTCACCACATTTCGTAACATTTTTAAAAATTCTTCCTCTCTATAACTACTGGGCCAAATTGTACCAAACTTGGCCTAAATCATCATTATGGTGTGTAGTTTCAAAAATCTATATGATGACCCCACCTATAAAGCACCACCTTGACTAAATAAAGAACAACCTGTTTGCTTAAATCTGAAATTAAAGCATTGAAAACAAATCTGAGACGTATAAAAATGTTCATCAGCCCTGACATTTTTAGACATACCAGACAACATGTTGTCGGGTTGCTGCCTCAGAATTGTCAATTTTGTGAAAGTTTTAGTTTTTGGTTATTATCTTGAATATTATTACAGATAGATATATACACTGTACACGTCAAAACTGTTTAGCAAAGTAAGATTTACAAATAAGTCAAACATGACCAAAATGGTCAATTGCCTTTTGGAGTTATGGCCCTTCACAGTCCAATTTTGATCATTTTTTGGGGAAATTTTTGTAATCCTTAACAAAAATCTTCTCTGAAACTGCATAGATAAATTGAACAAAACTTGGCCAAATTCACCATTAAGGTATCTAGTTAAGAAGTGTGTCAGATAACCTTGTCTACGAACTAACATGACTGTAATTGCTAAAAATTGAACATAGTGATTCAAAAGCAAAATGAGTCTGTCATTTTTCTCATCACTTGGCGTCCGTTGTTATTAACTTTAACAGAATAAAATTCAGAATGATCTTCTTCTCTAAAACTACTAGGCCAAATTAAACCAAACTCGACCACAATCATTATTGGGGTATGTACTTTATAAAATGTGTCCGGTGATCCGGCCAACCAACGAAGAAGGCTACCATTGCTAAAAAAAGAACATAAGGGTAAAATGAAGATG
This sequence comes from Mytilus edulis, assembly GCA_019925275.1. Lineage (NCBI taxonomy): Eukaryota > Metazoa > Mollusca > Bivalvia > Mytilida > Mytilidae > Mytilus > Mytilus edulis. Next base: position 53,547,352 of record CM034356.1, on the reverse strand, counting down.
TTGACTTATATCTCTGAAACCAAAGCATTTAGAGTAAATCTGACAGGATCAAATTGTTTATCAGGGTAAGATCTATCTGCCGTAAAAAAAATTAAATGAATCGGAGAACCCGTTGTTGGGTTGCTGACCTTAAATTGGTAAGTTTAAGAAAATTTTGTCGTCTTGGGTTATTATCTTTTATAGTATTATAGATAGAGAAAAACTATAACAGCAATGATGTTCAAAAAAGTAAGATCTACAAATAAGTCAACATGACCAAAATGGTCAGTTGACCCCTTAAGGAGTAATTGCCCTTTATAGTCAATTTAAAAAAAAAATTGTAATTTGTTTTAATCTTTTACAAAAATCTTCTCCTCTGAATACACTAGTACAAATTTAACCGAACTTGTCCACAATCATAATTAGTGTATTTAGTTTTAAAAAATGTGTCCGATGACCCCGCGGTGAACCAAGATGGCCGACAAGACTCAAATTAATTCATAGGGTGAAATGCTGTTTTTTGCCTCATATCTCTGAAACCAAACCAATAACAGCAAATGTGTTTGAAAATTGTTCATTATGTCAAGATATATCCGCCCTGAAATTTTTCAGACCCATCGGGCAACTTGTTGTTGGGTTGCTGCAACTGAACGAGTAATTGTAAGAACATTTTGCAGCTTTTGGTTATTATCTTTAATATTATTATAGAAAGACATAAACTGTAAACAGCAATAATGTACAGCAAAGTAAGAGCTGCAAATAAGTCAATTGACCTCTTTAGAAGTTAATGCCCTTTATTGTCAATTTTTTACAATTTTCATAAATTTTGTAAATTTTTGTAAATTTTTCAAAATATTTTCCTCTGTCACTTCTTGTCCAAGTTCATTATAGATATTATTTTCAGCAGCAAGCTTGTTCAGTATAAAAGATTTACAAGCACATCACCAACACCAAAACAAATTTTGTCATGAATCATCTGTGTCCTTTGTTTACTATGTACATAGACCACGGTGAGCGACACAGGCTCTTTAGAGTCTCTAGTTTGAATCGCTATAGAAAGAGAAAATCTAATTAAAAGAAATATGTTAAGAATAATGAGCTCTACCCCGATTGTTCATTCATACATCAAAACTGCTAGACCAATTCTTATAGGAGTTATTGCCCATAAATTAAAAACTTTACGATTGTGTTTTTCTCTTCTTTTTTGTAAGTTGTGTATAAAACTTGTTGTGTAAAATAGATAATTAAGTGTTTTATCATATTTACGGCTGTATCTACAAAAACCGACGATTGTTGTTTTCTTCATTTTATTTTTTAAATTTTGCAATAATAGGGTTGATAACTCGGTCGATCGGGGTTTTACGTTTACGAAATTTTGCTCTACCTTTCCGCATAAAACTTCCTACATTTCCGCATTTTTGAGTATTTTTTTTACATTGGTTTTGTTAAAGGTTATTTACGTTTCAGCATAATGTATGCCCACATCCCCCCACCCTGGCTCAACAACGAGGAGGTGGAGGTACATGTAGGACTTCGAGCAGGTTAAGTCTTTATGATTAAAAGGTAAAAATCGTACATGGTCATATATCAATTAAAAGTCAATGCTCAGCACTAATTGTTTATATATATACAGATAAAGCAGTAAACGTCAGTATATATAGATTCTACCACTGCATTGAGTGTAATACGATATTTATCCACTCGAGACAGTTAAATTTTCAAATTTAAAACACGAGATTTGGTGGTGGAATCTGTTTCTCTAATGATTTTCTAACATTATGCAGGCACACTTATTCCTTCTTTTCGAATGATCTGCAAAAAGATGTGTATTATACAGTACATTTGGCACAGTTTACATATTTTTCAAAACGGAAAACTTGTAGCCAACTGACTTTTAGAAGTCAATGCTCAGCACTAATTGTTTATATATATACAGATAAAGCAGTAAACGTCAGTATATATATTTTGAGTATTTTTTCAAACCTCGTAATCTCTTCTCTACCATACTTGACAAACTGTTCGGATACGAATTAAATTCGTTCGCGGTCATTATTACGAACTGGTGCTATTGCTGATAAAGACCGAATTTTGATGAAAGTTTTTGTTTGGATCTTCTGCAAAACATCCCTAAAAGAAATTACATGGGTGACATGCATAGAACCGGGAGTTAAAATAAGAATGAAACAAATCCGGCCCATTTTTGGATCTTTTGGCTTCTGTATCTATTGGCAGTGGAAACCTAGTATCAACGACACGTAGTTTTCTCGGATGTAGCCTGAAAATAAAGTCCTAAATATCATTATTACCATGTTTACAAGTGCAAGACAGATTACAATGCGGCAAATAAGTATGTTTTTTTCGAAACAGAAATGCACGACAATGCGAAAACGTAAAACTTGGTATTTGCTGACAATGCGGAAATGTAATATGCCCGGGTCGATAAAGTAACTTTTGATAACAAAATGTATTGTGAATATACATATTCTATTAAGCTGTGGTCACACATTCACGAATTTTACTGCCATTCTTTACAGGACCAATCCCGATTAAAATTTGTCAAAAGTCTGATCAAGCTCCTGTGAATCGTGGATGAAAATTCAAAATTTCATTAAGCTGTGGTCACACATTCACGATTTTTACTGCCGTCCTTGACAGGACCATTCCCGACTAAAATTTATCAAAATTTGGATCAAGATCCTATGAATTGGGGAAGGAAAATCAAAATTTGTAACCATAAATATTCAATCACGACAACGATCAGGTATTGTTCAGGAACTTCAAGCTCCGATATTCAACCGTTTCATAGCGAATTTGTCACGATAATCCCATTCTCAATCCGATTTAATCCGATTTGTATATTTTTCAGGGTAAATAAACGGCCGAATATGTCCCGACAGCGTCTCAATTCTACCGAATTTTATCCGACAGAGATCCGACGGTAGCCAGACAGTGAACCAACGCTGACGGAAGATATCGATAAGAAACCTGTCGGCATATTCGGGATGATCTTGCACTGTCGGAACGTAATCCTTTCACGGTCCGCTGTACATACATTTTATAAGGTTTATGAAAAAAAAATCATGATAAAACTTCTTTAAAGTCATAACAGAATTCTATGGAATTCAATCAAGACGCCAAAGCCACCTTAATTACCTCAGAATGACATCGAAGCCACATTTGAAAAAAGAGGTCCAGGAAGGACCCGCATAGTGTTTAAGAACTTGTTATTTTAACATTCTGATCACGTAATCGTCCATATTCTATGAAAGGGGATAAATGTCACTAATTATGAATGAACGATTGTAGGCTTTGTCCTGCTTACCGTTAAATATGATCATCTGTTATCATTCTTCTTATCAAAGTGGTTGCATCCGTTGTTCGATGTGAACCTATTTGAAACATGGAAGTCAAAAATGTGTTTCCGCTCAATTTACTGCACGTGATTTTTTTTTAGTAATTACCTCCCTTCTTCGCGCCATATGGAGACAAATGTTAAGCATTTTCCTCTTTACTGGAAGACACTCGAGACATTCGGTCCGTTACTGAAATAGAGGACCTACATGTTATATAAAGCGTAGATTTTTAATTTTAGTTTTGTATCTGATAAAATCATTTTCAAATGAATTTGCACAGTTTTCTTTCCTTTCATAGTATTTTTGTTTGAATCCATCCTGGTTTACTTATAGACAATAAACTTTCAATCAACTAAATTTTTTTTTAATTTATTAACCGAATTGATAGTGTTATTAGAGATGAAAAAACATAGATTCTAATATGGTGTTCTTATGTGTAAAAAAAAATAAACAAGAATCACTGAATGATTTTCAGGTTCTCCGAATAGAGGAGGGATTAACACAAGGTAACAGATAACTCCACATACTACGTGACAAACATATATACTATTAGTATCGGTATCGGATTCCACCGGAACTTTCAGTTATTGGCAATACAAGTAATAGCTTTTTCACAAAACTTGCAGAATTTTAAACCGCTTGTTTTTGATTTGTTTTTGTTAGCTTCGAAATATTGCTTTGCATATAAACTGTGAAACGGTTAAAAGCAAGTGGAATACATTAAATGCCGATGTAGTATTGTAAGGGTTACAATTTGATGTTGCGCTTTTTCTGATTTTACTCCTAGGAAAGACTGGATTTCTAAATCACTTGTACTTGCCTGTACGTTTTAAATACAATTTCATGTAAATACTTTTTTTCAGTAGACATACATTGTATCTTTGTTTACCCTCTGTTTGAGAAAACTTTAATAAATATCTTAGTTTCATTGATTGTCAATAACAATAAAGGAGAGTAGTTCTCGTAGCAGCTATTATACAGTGTTTGTTTCTGTATACTAGTATCTCGTTTAATGGTGAGGATTCCATTCTGCAGCATAGTCCTTTGTTACTCCTCTAATTTCTTCCTCTGTTAATAAGATTTCACCAGAAATCAAAAAAATATATCTGTTATAAGGGACTGAAGAAGTTCTTTCAATTATTCAAAATATAGGCTAATTATGCTATCTAAGTCCTTTGTTACTCCTCTGATATGCGTTGCGGAACATATTGATCATATACCTATTGTTCCTCTCTTAACAAGCTTTCGATTGAGGTATAATATATATCTGTAATCAGGGGCTGAAGGGTCCTACCATGCCATTCCATTAGTCAAAATATCCATTTCATTATTCAAAATTGACTATTTCATAATTTTCACGCGTATTTTGGCATTTATGTCCTCCGTAACCTCTGTAATGGTCATTGCGGCACATATCGATTATACTCAGTTTATTCCTCCATCCATAAGCTTTAATTTGGTGTATAATTTTTTCCTTAATTATGAGATGACGGGTTGTAGCAGTCCATTCCATTATTCAAAATAATTTATTTCTCAATGTCAACGCGTATTTCGATATTTAAGTCGTTCGTTACTCCTGTAATATCCGTTGTGGAACATATTGACTATACACCTTTTGTTCCTCTCTTGATAAGCCTTCGATTGAGGTTTAATATACATCTGTAATTAGGGACTGAAGGGTCATAGCAGTCCATTCCATTATTCAAAATATCCATTTCATTATTCAAAATTGGCTATTTCTCAATGTTCATGCGTATTCCGATATTTAAGTCCTTCGTTACTCCTTTAATATGCGTTGCGAAACATATTGACTATACACCTTTTGTTCCTCTCTTGATAAGCCTTCGATTGAGGTTTAATATATATCTGTAATTAGGGGCTGAAGGGTCATAGCAGTCCATTTCATTATTCAAAATATCCATTTCATTATTCAAAATTGGCTATTTCTCAATGTTCAGGCGTATTCCGATATTCAAGTCCTTGATTACTCCTCTAATATCCGTTGCGGAACATATTGACTATATACCTTTTGTTCCTCTCTTGATACGCTTTCGATTGAGGTATAATATACATCTGTAATTAGGGGCTGAAGGTTTCTACCAGTCCATTCCATTATTCAAAATATCCATTATTCAAAATTGGTTATTTCTCAATGTTCATGCGTATTTCGATATTTAAGTCCTTCGTTACTTCTCTAATATGTGTTGCGGAACATATTGACTATATACCTTTTGTTCCTCTCTTAATAAGCTTTCGATCGAGATATAATATATATCTGTAATTAGGGGCTGAAGGGTCATAGCAGTCCATTCCATTATTCAAAATATCCATTTCATTATTCAAAATTTACTATTTCTCAATGTTCACGCGTATTTAGATATTCCAGTCCTTCGTTACTTCTGTAATATCCGTTGCGGAACATATTTACTATATACCTTGTGTTCCCCTCTTGATAAGCTTTCGATCGAGGTATAATATATATCTGTAATTAGGGCTGAAGGGTCCTGCCAGTCCATTCCATTATTCAAAATATCCATTTCATTATTCAAAATTGGCTATTATTTAATTTTCAAGTTTATTTTGGCAGTTATGTCCTCTGTAACCTCTGTAATGGTCATTGCGGCACATATCGATTATACTCAGTTCAATCCTCCATCTATAAGCTTTAATTTGGTGTATATTTTTGTTTCCTTAATTAGGAGCTGACGGGTTGCAGCAGTCCATTCCATTATTAAAAATATCCATTTCATTATTCAAAATTGGCTATTTCTCAATGTTCAGGCGTATTTCGATATTTAAGTTCTTCGTTACTCCTGTAATATGCGTTGCGGAACATATTGACTATATACCTTTTGTTCCTCTCTTGATAAGCTTTCGATTGAGGTATAATATATATCTGTAATTAGGGGCTGAAGGGTCATAGCAGTCCATTCCATTATTAAAAATATCCATTTCATTATTCAAAATTGGCTATTTCTCAATGTTCATGCGTATTTCAATATTTAAGTCCTTCGTTAGTCCTCTAATATGCGTTGCGGAACATATTGACTATATACCTTTTGTTCCTATCTTAATAAGCTTTCGATCGAGATATAATATATATCTGTAATTACGGGCTGAAGGGTCACAGCAGTCCATTCCATTATTCAAAATACCATTTCATTATTCAAAATTGGTTATTTCTCAATGTTCATGCGTATTTCGATACTTAAGTCCTTCGTTACTCCTCTAATATGCGTTGCGGAACATATTGACTATATACCTTTTGTTCCTCTCTTAATAAGCTTTCGATCGAGATATAATATATATCTGTAATTAGGGGCTGAAGGGTCATAGCAGTCCATTCCATTATTCAAAATATCCATTTCATTATTCAAAATTGGCTATTTCTCAATGCTCACGCGTATTTCCATATTCAAGTCCTCCGTTACTTCTGTAATATCCGTTGCGGAGCATATTGACTATTATATACCTTTTGTTCCTCTCTTGATAAGCTTTTGATTGAGGTATACTATATATCTGTAATTAGGGGCTGAAGGGTCATAGCAGTCCATTCCATTATTCAAAATATCCATTTCATTATTCAAAATTGGCTATTTCCTCATTTGTACGCATATTGTGGCATTTAGGTCCTCCGTAAACCCTCTTATGGCCATTGTGAATCAGGATATAGCTATAGTGTCACAGTCTATTTTTTTATATTTATTTCACTATTCACCGCTTCAATTTGAATAAGGAAACATAAACTATTTCATTATTCATTATTCATTTTTTAATATTAAATAGTGAATAGTGAACTATTTCATTATTCATCATTGAATAATGAATAATGAACTATGAATAATGGACGTTCTTCAGCGCGGTTGACTTTGGACAGGCGCAAAAATGCGGCGGGTTTAAGCATGTTTTGTTTTTTTAGATCTCAACCCTATTGTTTATTGTAAGACAGCAAAGTAATGTTCAATATGTTTTACACATACTCATGTGTTTCGTTCAAGAACTGTTAATCGAGAAACAGATTTTCAAATAGTTAATTCTTATGATTATTGTGAAACGAGAGCAAATAACAAAGAAACCTATGAACGAGCAACAAAAACCCTACTAGAAAAAGGAATAGCTGACTAAATGAAGAACGCAAAGTAATTAAAACTTGATAGCACTTCATAATCATTATGGAGATGTTGTTTACCGTAACCAGAATTAAAGATACGATCCGGGTAAACTTACCTATCCCTTTGAACAAACTTGATCTAAAAGGTTAACAATTCAACACAGTGATTAGATCGTTGCATATATTTTTTTATATTGATTTAAATATTGATTTTGTTATTAGTAAATTAAAATCAAATTAAAAACTATACATTTGCATATTCATAGATAGGTCTACGAACACAAGGTCGTGTTTTCTCTGATTGTAAATGAAGTTTTTACACTAAATCATTAGGATGTTAGATGCATGAACCTTTCCATTAAACTAACACAAACACTGCGTTTGCATGTTGTCAAAACTGAATATAAAAAAGTAGATGATTTGGGATGATTGGCAATGAGACAAATCCTCACAAGAGACCAAAAGAACGCAGCTACGTAGCTGCTACGATATTGAACTCAACCCTGTTAACTACTTAAAGTTACATTGGCATACTGTAGTCCTGAAATTTCGATTTATAGTTTTTTGTTTGTTTTACTTCACATTATAGTTAGTTTGACATGGAGAGAACTTGCAGTCATGACATTGCATTTTATTGGAGAACGTCTGATACGGTGCTTTTTGTCCGCGATTTGCTTTTTGTCCGCTTTTGCTTTTTGTCCGATTATTTTGCTTTTTGTCCGATACTTTTGCTTTTTGTCCGTTGCTTTTTGTCCGTTTTGCTTTTTGTCCGATACTTTTGCTTTTTGTCCGTTGCTTTTTGTCCGTTTTGCTTTTTGTCCGATAATTTTGCTTTTTGTCCGACACTTTTGCTTTTTGTCCGTTGCTTTTTGTCCGTTTTGCTTTTTAGCTCACCTGGACCATAGGACTAAGTGAGCTTTTCTCATTTTCTCATTATTCGTTGTCGTCATTAATTTTTACAAAAATCTTCTCTTCTGAAACTACTGGCAAAATTAAAGCAAACATGGCCAAAATCATCCTTAGGGTATTTAGTTTCAAAAAAGTATCCGATGACCCCCCAATAATTAAGATGGCCGCAATGTCTAAAAGAAGAGCATCGCATAAAATGTAGATTTTGGCTTATATATCTGAAACAAAACCATAGAGACAATCTAACAAGGGATAAGAACATTTCGCCTCATAAAATAATGTGGACCAGTCAGAACTTTTCATGTGGGACAATATGAGCTCTTAATTTTAAAAAAAGTGGGACAATCGGGAATAAGCCCTACAGACTTGAGCAATTCTAAAATAAACACTGTTGATGTATCTCTTTTAAATTTTCTATTAAAAAGTGTTTTACATTTACGAATGCACTATATTGTATCTGTATCTAAAATATTAAACGCATTTATTTCGTGATAGAAATTAAGTAAATGCTTAAGTAACCATTTTATTACTTTTCCCCCTCTTTTCGAGTTTGTCAAACAAAAATAAACTACTTTGTTGAAAATGCTGTTGTGTTAACCAAAAGTTCCTTAATCTTATTACTTGAATAACCTCGAACTTCCTCGTCATTTGGATATAGTTGCTAAATAATTCCGAAATGTATGGATTAATACAGTTTATCTAAATAAATAGCTACACATGTAATACGTAAACTTTGTGATAGTGTTCCAAAAATGAAGTTTGTTTGTTTGTTATATTTGTAATATTTGTAATGTTTAAGAAAAATAAAGTTGTTGGAAATATGACGAAAATATTACCACACTTAAAAAAGTTTTTTTTTAACTGAAATGTTGCAAAATATTTTGGAGCGACTGTCAATCGGCCATTCGCATATAAGTGCAAATGGTGACTATATATTATTAGCGGGAAGAAGAAACTGTGCGTTTAAGCAATAACATGTCGTAAATGTGTGCACTTCCACATGTAGCAAACGCCGACACCATTTAACATAATGATAAAACTATTCAAACGAGAAAACCATTGATTTACAAAACACTATACGACAAACAAATACAGAAACAAACAAGAGGCTCTCAAGAGCCTGAATCGCTCACCTTAATTTTTTGGGTTAAATCTCTCATCAATGATTATTTTGGCTTTTCAATTTATTTAAATGTTCTTTGAATCGTCCTATTTATTTCAAAAGCAAAAAAAAAATCATTTTCTCCTATGTTCTATTTTAGCCATAGGAGCTATGTTTCTGACATACAAGGAAATGAAATATAAAATTTATACTAGATACTCTGAAACTCATTTAGCCTAAGTTTGGCTGAAATTGATACAGCAGTTTCAAAGGAGAAGATTTTTTAAAGTAAGTCAACATGATGAACAAATTGTGAAAAAAAAGTCTTTAAAGGGCAATAACTCCTTAAGGGGTCAATTGACAATTTTGGTCAAATTGACTTATTTGTAGATCTTACTTTGCTTAACATTTTTGCTATTAACAGTTTATCTGTATCTATAATAATATTCAAGATAATAACCAAAAACGGCAAAATTTCTTTAAAATCATCAATTCAGGGGCATTATACCTGAAAAACCAGTTACCCAATTCGGCTGAAAATTTCAGGACAGGTAGACCTTGACCTAATAAATACTTTAACTTCTTGTCTTATTTGCTCTAAATGCTGGAGTTTTTGAGATATAAGCCAAAAACTGCATTTTACCCTGTGTTCTATTTTTAGCCATGACGGCCATGTTTTTTGACGAAATAAAAAATAAAGCACAAACTTTATTTTATACACCCTACTGATCATTCAGTTGAAGTTTGGTTGAATTTGGTTTAGTAGTTTTAGAGGAGAAGATTTTTTAAAGTTAGCAAATATGATGAACAAATTGTGAAAAATTGTCATTAAAGGACAATAACCCCTTAAGGGGTCAATTGACAATTTTGGTCATATTAATTTATTTGTAGATCTTACTTTGCTGATCATTTTTGCTGTTTACAGTTTATCTTTATCTATAATAATATTCAAGATAATGACCAAAAACTGCAAAATTTCCTTAAAATTACCAATTAAGTGGCAGCAACCCAACAATGGTTTGTTTGATTCATCTGAAAATTTCAGGGCTGATAGATCTTGACCTAATGAACATTTTTACCCCATGTCAGATTTGCTCTAAATGCTTTCGTTTTTGAGATATAAGCCAAAAACTGCATTTGACCCCTATGTTCTATTTTAAGTAACGGCGGCCATGTTTTTTGACGGATCAAAAATCGAAGCACACACTTTGTGCAGGATAATCTAAGGAACAATCATGCTGAGTTTCATTCAAATCCATTCAGTAGTTTCAGAGGAGAAGATGTTTGAAAAATTGTTAACGACGACGACGACGGACGCCAAGTGATGAGAAAAGCTCACATGGCCTTTTAGGCCAGGTGAGCTAACAACAACTATTGAATTACAGATTGAAACTCCGTTCCTGACTTATTCGTATGATTATCATATATAATATTTAGCGCGGTTAAACATCAATTTAGAATTTCAATAACGAAACCATCACTCAAGGATTATTTGATTTGATAAATTTCTAAACTATTCTAAAGTTTCGAGCATATAAAAAAGAAGATGTGGTACTTATACATCCCGACACAAAAAGTCACAATGAACAGATCTGAGAGTACTCGCAGTTATCTGACAGCTATTTCAAAGCCACTAACAACTAATAAAAAGTCATGCCTCAAAACAACAAACCACCTGTGCCTGTATTGCTCAGCTGTTAAAAAAATAACCGGTTTAATGATTAGGACTTTAATATACCCATACTACAATATTTCTAGTGTAAAAGACTTTAACCTCGCCACATTATTTATGTATGTGCCTGTACCAAGTCAGGAGCCTGTATATTCAGTGGTTGTCATTTGTTTATGTGTTACATATTTGTTTTTTCATTTATTTTTTTGACATAAATAAGGCCGTTAGTTTTCTCGTTTGAATTGTTTTACATTGTCTTATCGGGGCCTTTTATAGCTGACTATGCTGTATGGGCTTTCCTCATTGTTGAAGGCCGTACGGTGACCTAATGCTGTTAATGTCTGTGTCATTTTGGTCTTTTGTGGATAGTTGTCTCATTTGCAATAATACCACATCTTCTTTTTTATAAGAATGCCAACTCCTCACACGTACAATTATTACTTCATTTTCTTTTTTTCACTCATCTAATTATTATATCTATTTTAATTCAATATTGTATCCATATAAATGTATATGAACGCTTACATATATATAATTATTGCGATATCATATATAAGAGAGAGGCAAAGTGTACCAAAGGATAATCACACTAAAAAGGGTTGAAACAAACCAACAAAGCCGCAGCTGAATGAAAAACAACAAGATACACAACAGTCCACAAAACAAATGGTCCGAGAACACAATTAATTCGTAGTGCATTTCTTTTAGAACATAAATGAAAATTTAAAAGATCCCACCTGCGCTTTCTCAATGAAACTTTTACAGTGTGTTGTACTAATTTTGGGACAAATTATATCAAAATTATAGAAAACTTCATCGCGTCTAACTCAAAATATGGACAATTTTGTGTTTAGGGTGTCTTGAAATCTTTTGACAGCTTCCGAAGTGCTAATTTTTAACCTTTTTCAGCTGGACCAAATCACTACTTTCCTGTAAAATTCTGGACCCAAATTTTTTTACAGTGTAATTTCCCCCCCCCCCCCCCCCCCCCCCCTACTTACAAAGTGAGGCATTAAACAAGGAGAAATAAATTTGGAAGGGGTATAAAAATTATTGGCAAGTAACCCACTGCTATCACTAGGGACTAATAACGAAAATCAAGGGACGACAATTGTGGTCTCGGACGAAATCATTGAAATTTAAAATCTGAGCAACAAGAACCAATGCAACTGTGATGATGTATGGTTAACTGGAAGAGTAAGATAATCCTGCTCCGTCCATTAAGTTTTAAAAAGTCATGTATTAAACTCAAGCTCTCGAACACGTTGTCTTGGAAGATCTTTATTCCAAGGGGGTCCTTAATAGTTGCTTTTTGATAATCCTATAAGGAGTTTATAATTTAACTCCTTGCGAACACTTTCATAAGGAACGAAAATTCCCATCTGCATCTTTTTGAAAAGATTGCAAATATTGTTTAAATTAAATAGGGTATCCCATTTCAAACCCAGCGTCTCGGAAAATCTCATTTTAGGGCACTAGACAATGATTAAATGTAGTAATTCGATAATAATACATGGATTTCTCGCGAAAACATCGTTAAGGCGAAATTTAAAGTTTGTCTTGGCTGATTGAAGAAATTTCACAATAAAAACTGAAACGCAAAAACGCAAAAACGCATAAAGATGTTTATTCAGGACAATAACTTATATAAAACAACAGCAGAAATACATATAATGTATCACCAATGGAGGTTGTAAAATACTGTAGGTGATACTTAAACGTAATGTTCTATTTATTTTATTTTTTTTCGTTAAGGGGACTGGAGGGTATTAATCCATTATTTTTTAAATATACATGTAGGATTTTGCTTGTTTTTCTATAGATGAACTTTTATCATATACTAAATAGAAAAATCAAATAAAAACATGGGGTTATCGTTCACTTAAGCTCACAATCTGCCCTCGAAAGAAGCAACCATTTTTGTTAAGGTACTTTTTTTTAAGTTGAACTAATAGGAGAAATAGAGAGATATATATATCGAAATAAAAAAAGAACTAAATTACAGAAATCGATTTAATTTTACAACTGTTTAGTTTACGTAAAGCATATTTGAAAAATATCTATAGGTCACCGATGAGTTGAAAAAGACATTTTAATTCTAATGCCAAAACAAAATGTCATTATTGCACTAAAGGGAGACAATTTGGAGCTTTTACAGTGATATAAACATTTGAAAAATAAATCTGAGGCCAAAATCATTCGATTTTTTGGGTTGATTTTTGAGCCAATTCATAAAGTTATAACTAATAGTGTAATAAATAAAATTTGTAATGAAAACAAAAAGGATAAAATTTTTGCTGAAATTACCCTCGAGCCTCCGAAAGAGCAAGTATTGCACACAAAAAAAAGGAATCATCCTTTAACGGAAACAACTCTTGAAATCATCGGCTATTCGTCGATGACTAAAGGCTATTTATTTCTGAAATCTAAATTTTGTTTTGCTGTTCTGAGTGTTCAAGATGTTACATGCAGCTAAAATATTGGTAAAACATTTGAAAAAATACTGATCTGTATAAAATTTACACAAAAGTAAACGAATGAAAGCCACTGGAATGCAGTCCAGGACTCGAATAAATAAGCACATTTAAACAAGAGTGCACACACTGAAATGTCTCGCCTACTTTACTCATCATTAATATTATGTTGATAGCCCTAAGTATAAAGATTTATTACAACTGCCACATAAACTTAACATTAACCAAGATAGCTAAACAAAGACCAAATGAATTATGAAAATGAGGTAAAGGTCAGACGAACCATACCAGGCAGACATGAACAGCTAACAATTCTTCGATACAACAAATATACTTGACCTATTACTTATAGTTTAAGAAAAACAGACCAAAACACAAAAACTTAACACTGTGCAATGAACCGTGAAATTGAGGTCATGGTCAAATAAAACCTGGGAGACTTATATATAGATCATAAGATATTTTCATGCACCAAATATAGTGACCTTTGGCATATAATATTAGATAAAAAGACCAAAACTCAAAAACTGAACTTTGACCACTGAACCATGAAAATGAGGTCAAGGTCAGATGATATCTTCCCGCTAGACATGTACACCTTACAATCATTCCATACAACAAATATTGTAGACTCATTGCATAAAGTATGAGAAAAACAGACCAAGACAGAAAAATTTAACTATAACCACTGAACCGTGAAAATGAGGTCAAGGTCAGATGACACCTGCCAGTTGGACATGTACACCTTACAGTCCTTCCATACACCGAATATACTAGCCCTGTTGCTTATAGTATCTGAGATGTGGACTTGACCACCAAAACTTATTCTAACCTTTGTTCACTGATCCACGAAATGAAGTCGAGGTCAAGTGAAAACTGTCTGACGGGCATGAGTACCTTGCAAGGTACGCACATACCAAATATAGTTATCCTATTACTTATAATAAGAGAGAATTCAACATTACAAAAATTCTGAACTTTTTTTCAAGTGATCACTGAACCATGAAATTGAGGTCAAGGACATTGGACATGTGACTGACAGAAACTTCGTAACATGAGGCATCTATATACAGAGTATGAAGCATCCAATTCTTCCACCTTCTAAAATATTAAGCTTTTCAGAAGTTAACTTACGCCGCCGCCGGATCACTATTCATATGTCGAGCTTTCTGCAACAAAAGTTACAGGCTCGACTAAAATGACAGGTTATATGAACTGAGTGGCAATAAAAGCACAAGTCTAACACTTGCTTTTTAAAAAATTAAAATCTTTATTTAAAATGGTCATCTTTAAACAAACAAAAATTGAATATGAAAATTTACAATTCCAACAATAGATCGATATTAAACAGAAATGTTTCATTATCATTTTTCGGCTACAATTGGTATATGAACCATCCAAATGTCAAAATATCAACATAGAGTATTTACAAAGAATGTTTCTGTTATGTTGTGCAACTAAATCTCTACAGCAAATGGTAGTGACAACACTAGATGTTAATTATGATCCAGCGAAAAGCCAGGCTTTTGTCCACGAAGGTAGCAAATTGTCGGTGTGACTATCGCTGACGGCTTTTGGTAACACACGATATGATTGTTGGTCATGTTGTTATCACCAAGGGAAGGTCATCGTGCTCTTAATTTCCACACAAACTGATATAGCTCCAAAGGTTTAACAATGAACACCAATGGACACTCATGTCAATTGGAAGGCCACGCGGAATCAATATCGGAGATGTTAATGACAAATGCATCGGTCATGCTGGGCTTTTGTTGCTTAATGTCTAAATGGACATGGCCTATAATTAAAAGATCCTTTTGCGGAATTTGTGGATTATTTGGTCAACTGTATACAGTCTACGAGCAATTGCATCCTGGGAAAAGCCTCATTAGATAAACCCCAATTTGTTTGTAATTGGTTGTCAGAAAGACCTGGCATATAGTCTTATATTTATTGATCTTACTTACTTACAATAAGGGATAAGCCAGCGAGTTAGTCAGCAAAGGGTTAGGGAAATACCTTGGTATATAAAAAAGTCGAAATAAACAATTGCCGGCTGGCCAAGAGATTCTCCACGTGGGGTATGATGCCAGAGGTAGAAGTAGGCATTGCCTTAAAAAAGGCACAGATCACTTAGGCCCAAGACCCGTACGAGTTTGACAACAATGAATTAAAAGGGTAAGGTGGTACCTCTGTTTGCAACGAAGTCGAAATACACTTTAATAATTGCCGGCTGGCCAAACTAAAAGATTCTCCACGTGGGCCATTTTACCAGAGATAGAGGAGGGCATTGCCATACAAATTTCTTATAGCACTTATGCTCTAGACCCGTACGAGTTTGACAATAATGAATCAAAAGGGGGAGATGGTACCTCTGTTTACAACAAAGTCGAAATAAAGTATTGCCGGCTGGCCAAACTAAGAGGTTCTCCACATAGGCCATTTTACCAGAGATAGATATGGTAATTGCCTTTAAAATGGCATATAACACTAATTCCAAAGACCTGTACGATTTTGCCTGCAAGGGGTTAAAAATAAAAGGTGTTACCTTTGTTTACAACGAAGTCGAAATAAACCTCTACCTCTGGTATAATGATCCACGTAGAGAATCCCGGAGTTTGGCCTACCGGCTACAGTTATTTTGACTTTAATGTGAACAGAGGTACCACCTCCTCATTTTAGCTCTTTACTGACAAACTCGTACGGGTATATGCCATATAAGTGCTATAGGCTATTTTAAAGGCAATGACCACCTATACCTCTGGTAGCATGGCCCATGTGGTGAATCTCGTAGTTTGAACAGCCGGCAATATTTCATAACGACTTTGCGATATACTAGAATACCCTCCTTTCCTTTTGCTGGCATAAGTGCTATAAACCATTTTAAAGGCAAGGCCCACCTCTACCTCTGGTATCATGATAAACGTGGATCATCTTTTATTTTTGGCCATCCGGCAATAGTTATATTCGACTTTGTTATACACCAGGGTACCCTCCTTACCCTTTGCTGACAAACTCGTACATATCAATGGAATAAGAAGTATGGGCCATTTTAGATGCAATGTCCACCACTACCTTTGTTATAATGGCCTATGTTGAGAATTTCTTTGTTTGGCCAGCCGGCAATAATTCATATCGACTTCGTTGTAAACATAGATACCACCTCCCCCTTTTAACACTTTGCTGAAGCACTGGTACGGGTCCACGGCATAAGTGGCCATTTTTGAGGCTATGGCCACTTCTACCTCTGGTATCATGGCCCATGTGGAGAATCTCTTCGTTTAGCCAGCCAGCAATAGTTTATTTCGACTTTGTGATATACTTAGGTACCCCCCTTACCCTTTGCTGATTAACTTACACGGGTCTGGGACATACGTGTTATGGCTATGTTAGAGGTAATGCCTACCTCATCCTCTGATATAATACCCCGCGTATATAATCTCTTAGTTAGGCCAGTCGGCTTAATTTATATTTTCGTTGTAAAAAGAGGCATCGCATCCCCCCTTTAACCTTTTGCTGACAAACTCGTACAGGTCTAGGGCGTTAGTTTTATCAGCCATTTAAAAGGCAATGCACACATTTAACCTAGGATTAATGGCCAACTTGGGGAATCTCGTACTTAAGCAAGCCGGCAATAATTTATTTCGACTTCTTTGTAAACAGAGGTTCCAACTCCCTTTTAAACCCTTTGATGATACCGCGTACTTCTCTAGGGAATAAGTGATTTAGGCCATTTTAGAGGCAATGACAACCTCTACCTCTGGTATCATGGCCCACGCGGAGAATCTCTTAGCCATCCAGCAATAGTTTAGTTCGACTTTATTATATACTAGGGTACCAACCTTACACTTTGCTGACTAACTCGTACGGGTCTAGGTCATACGTGCTCATGGTCATTTTATAGAGGCAATCCCTTCCTCTACCTCTCATATTATGGCCCGCGTGGATAATTTCTTAGTTTAGCCAGCGGGCAACAGTTTATTTCAACTTCGTTATATACCGGGCTAATTCATCCCCTTTTTAACTCATTGTTGACAAACTCGTTCGGGTCTATAGCATAAGTGCTATGAGCCATTTTTAAGAGAATGACTACTCCAACATCTAGTATAAGGGCGCACCTAAAAATGTCTTAGTTTGGGCAGCCGTCACTATTTTTGGTGGACTGTGTGATATACTAGAGTATTCCCCTTACCCTCTTCTGACCAACTCGTACGGGTCGAGGACATAAGTGCCATGGCCCATGGACCATTTAAGAGGCACTGCCTACCTATACCTCTGGTATAATGGCCAACGTGGAGAATCTCTTAGTTTGAAGAGCTGGCAATAATGAGGTTTATTTTTACTTCGTGATATACCGGCGAAACTCATGCCCCTTTTAATTCGTTGCTGATAAACTCGTGTAGATCCAGGACATAAGTGCTATAAGCCATTTATAAGGGTTTGACTACCTCTTCTTCTGGTATAATGGCCTACCTGGAGTATGTCTTAGTTTAGCCAGCTTTCAATAGTTGTTTTTTAGACTTAGGGATATACAAGAGTATTCCCCTTGCCCTCTGTTGACCAACACCTACGGGTCTAGGATATTAGTGCTTCGAGCCATTTTAGAGGTAATGCGATATATTGTAAAAGACATGAAATTTCATGTACAAATCATTTATAATGTGAGTATGGTCTGTATTTAACTCCTAAAAGGACATGGTATTTTGAAGTTCAAAATGAAACCTGCCAAATATATACACATTTTATATCGGACATAAAGCAAAATTATCGGACAAAAAGCAAAACGGACAAAAAGCAACGGACAAAAAGCAAAAGTTTCGGACAAAAAGCAAAATAATCGGACAAAAGGCAAAACGGACAAAAAGCAACGGACAAAAAGCAAAAGTTTCGGACAAAAAGCAAAATAATCGGACAAAAGGCAAAACGGACAAAAAGCAACGGACAAAAAGCAAAAGTTTCGGACAAAAAGCAAAATTATCGGACAAAAAGCAAAAGCGGACAAAAGGCGAATTGCGGACAAAAAGCACCGTATCAAACGTCGCGTTTATTATCTGCCAATCAAAATATAATGGAATCGTATGAAACATTTATGTAATGTAATTTCTTGTGAAGAGATTAGTCAATAACCCGAACACAATTTAAACACGAAAGGCTTAAGGAATTGGTTTACTGAAATTGTAACTATCGATTTAAACACGAATTTGTATAAAGTCTATGCATATTTAAAATCATAATTTCATAAAGCTATAGATACTTGAAATCGACAGATGGCAAATGGAATGTTGGACTGAAATGTTATTGTAGGTGTACTCTATTGCTGATCTATTATCGGTAATCCGATTCTGTTTGCATTAACCAATTGTGCTTTTTTCTGAACATAAATCGAGAAACTTAAGTCAATGTTTTTAAACTTCTAATGGAATTGTATCAAATGAAGATCTAAATATTATACGTTAAAATGTCAGACTGGCTGAAATTTAGAATTAAGATATTTTCTTTCCGCAAGAAATAGAATGTTGATTTTCGGTCAAATCCTGAAACTAAACTCGACTTAATATATATGACTTTGGTACGTTTCTATGGTTTTCATGATTTCAATTTGTGTAATTAGGTTTCTAAAATCTTTGTCTCAAGTATAATCCTTAGAATTTTGTTACAGAAAAGGGCCGTTTTTATTTCGCATCAATTTGCTAAATCTCACCGTTCGTAGAATATTTGAAAGTAGTTATTTCATCAGTCTTCATTTTGTATGAGTCTTTACTGACTTTTAACTTTTTTCTTGTCATTGAGGACTAGAGGTGTCGTGCAACAATAGGGCAATTTTGTTTTCTTAAAGGAAAGTGTGTCAATCTTTTCAGCCATTATTTAAGATAACTGAAAAAATGTTGTCTGACATAGGTTGTTTATTTTATTCCAACCCAATATCTTTTCTATATATATTCATTAACCAATTTCTAGCAGCTTCTCGTCGAATGTTAAACAACACAGACATTCGCAAATATGTACTGTATTACTGATAAGCAGTGTATTCTGTTTAAGAGACGATTGGGAATAGCTACAATTTAGGAGTTAAGGATAAATATATAGAGTTACGTCACATGCTAAGTCATTTAAAATTTAGAGTTTTGTTGATATGTTTATCTTAAGGCTTTATCATCATCCAAGCTTCCCAAAAAAGTTCGCGAAACTTTTAGTTCAATTCGGGAAAACTGAGCAAGCCACAGATTAAGGGAATAAAGGGAAACTTTATGTCTCTGTATTTCTTAGAGCTTACACTTATCAACAAGATTGGGAAAGCATTGCCTAGACACTAAATAATAATTTGAACAATCATTTATATTTAATTCATTTTCAGTAACATTTAAGGGCGAAATGATATAAATCTTCGAAGGCGAAGACAACCACTTTTAAATGTTGTCGAGAATAAATGCCGTTTGTTCTTAGGTGTTTGCAAATAAGTCAGTTAACAATTTAATTCAACCATCAAGTTATATATATTTATTATTGAATATTTAAAAAAAAAAAACAATGTATCATATTAATTGTCTTCTCCATTCCAAAGCAGTTCAGAAGAATCAAAATACTTCTATCACACGAAACAAGCCAAAGAGTACAAAATATTTTGATGGCAGCATGTTTGGACATTTTCAACGTTCGTCAATCAGAGATTACGTTATATCACATAATAACTAGTCGGGATCCAATCTTTTCGCTCAGCAGACGTCTGATTTTCATTTGAATTATTTAAATGTGCGAGCATGACATGGAATGAAAATGATGAGACGTTTCAGAAAAAAAACGCAAAACGATGGAAAATATGTTGCAACAATCGTGCGTCATTATGAATAATATACATAGGCTTCACAATTTGTAGCTTATTGTTTAAAGTATTAAACAAATGATGTATTAGTTACATATGAATAATTCATTCGTTTACTTTACTACATTGGTTAGAGGTATAGGGGGAGGGTTGAGATCTCACAAACATGTTTAACCCCGCCGCATTTTTGCGCCTGTCCCGGGTCAGGAGCCTCTGGCCTTTGTTAGTCTTGTATTATTTTGGTTTTAGTTTCTTGTGAACAATTTGGAAATTAGTATGGCGTTCATTGTCACTGGACTAGTGTGTATTTGTTTGGGGGCCAGCTGGGGGACGCCTCCGGGTGCGGGAGTTTCTCGCTACATTGGAGACCTGTTGGTGGCCCTCTGCTGTTGTTTTTTTATTTGGGCGGGTTGTTGTCTCTTTGACGCATTCCCCATTTCCATTCTCAATTTTATTATACAGATGTTCGAGCGATTTTGTATCAATCAAATGGTTAAAACTGCACTTTAATTTATCGAAAAGTAAGGTTCAGGAACTAATATATTTTGTTGAAAATAAAATAGATATTGTCTTTTTACAGAAGGTCTTTTCAGTGCAGTAAGAGTTTGCTTCTGCTCAGTAAATGTCTGTTTCGGTGCAATAAATATCTGATTCGACACAGCAAATGATTGCTTCAGCGCGGTAAATGTTTGCTTTTGCGCAGCTGAATGTTTGCTATTGCGTAGCTAAATGTTTGCTAGTGTGCAGTTAAATTTATGCTTCTTTTCAATAAATGTCTGATTTTCCGTAGTAAAATATTTGCTTCAGCGCTTCAATGCTTTATAATGTCTGTTTAATCTGTAGTACAAAATTTAAAATGTCTGCTTCAGTGCAGTAATTGTTTTTCTTCAGCGCTAAACAATATTTGCTACAGCGCTCAACAAAGTAGACTATTCTTTAAAAAAAAACCTCTACCGTATACCAATGTTGGGTTAACAACACTATGGTTTATCATAGCAATACACATTTTCGATTACATTTGAGTTTCCTCAAATGGTCATACAAGCTTCATAAACAGATTGTATATTTCATATAAGAATGTTATCAATAATACCATGTAATATAATTGATATGCGGTACAATACATAATTGCATTTAATGCAGCAATTCAATTTTTTAATAAAAATATTATATGGGCAATAAATATTAATTTAAAATTTTTCTCACAGCTGGTATGGCTGTTGACAGCTTTGGTTGTAAAGATTACATTACATTATCTTATTGATTATCGGTAGTGAAGTATTACTTAACTGTAAACAACGTTCATGTCAGTTATGAAATGAACATGATCAAGTAAACATAACTGTAATTAATAGGGATTTTTCCAACATGAGGATGGAAATTTTAAATTGTGCAGCTGGTAAGTTCATATTTATAGTCCGCGAAAGAGGAGCTTCAGTATCTTTTTTATTTTATTTTGTTAAAAAGTGTAGATAGCTTTCTTGTTTTTAATTTTTTCTTTGTTTGTGTGTTAATTGTTCTTATGTATTTATTAAATACATGTATGTAACACAAGCTGTTTTTTAATATCATTTCTGTCACCTCTCTAAGAGATGGTTTAAATTTAATTTGTTGATATCTTTCTTATTAATAAGTGTTTATTTTTTCCTTTGTTTGAGTGTAAATTTCTTTATCTCTATTATAAAATATGTGAAACGAGCTGTTGTTGTATTTCATATCAGTCATTTTCCTTAGAGACGGCTTACACATATTGACAAATTTCTAATTTATTTTATTTTTCCTTTGTTTCAGTTTTTTTAAATTGTTTTTATCCTTTTATTAGATATGTGACACAAGCCGTTGTTGTATATCATTTCAGTCATTTTTCTTACAGACGGTTTACACGTATAGATAAATTCTCGTTTTTTCATTATTATTCCTTTGTTTGAGTTTTCATTGTTTTTATCTATTTATTAGATATGTGACACGAGCTGTTGTATATATCATTTCACTCACTTTTGTTAGAGACGGTTTACACGTGTTGACAAATTTCTTAAGTGTTATATTTTTCCTTTGTTTCAGTGTTAATTGTTTTTATTTCTTTCTTAACTATGTGACACAAGCTGTTGTTTTACGTTGTATCAGTCACTTTCCTGACATGATTGTAAATAAAAAATAACACTTTATTAAATCGGTTCGTCCGAAGTGCGTTCTGGATTTACCTCCAACAGGAACGCTCTAACCTCAAAATTTGAAAACAAAAAGTGGATGTACATGTAAGTACTTGTTGTTATATGTTAGTGGATGCTTATTACTTTATTAGGGGTTCTGTTTAAAAATTTATAGAATTAAGAAAATTGAAATGAAGGTGGCCATGACAAAATAAGAACTTTTGTCTACTTTTGTAAGCATTGCAGTTAGATTTCGTACTTTTTACATGTAGTACATAATGTAACGGTTGTCTCATTTAAATGTGGTTAAGTAAAATATTTCTTGACCTTTGATATCGTGAAGGACAACATTAGAGATATATGACTACGTATGAACTGTCTATTTATTTTCTGTCTTCTATATGATTAACACGACGGTTGACACACGTGCAACATGATCTGCCCTCCTAATCCTTCCGCGGCACCTGAGATCATATCTTTTTTTGTTGGGGTTCGTGTTACCCAGTCTTCGGTTTTCTATGTTGTTTTGTGTACTGTTTATATGAATTTGAATGTTCCCTCATTATACTTTGACTCTTTTCTATGAGGGAGTTCGTCATTCCAAACGTTGCATTCAATATTTCCGAGATTTTCAAAAGTTTGATGAAGGCCGTACACGCTTTCGTATAATTGCTTACATCAACTTCATTTGAACTTAAGTGGATAGCTGTCTCTTGGCAATCATACCACATCTTCTTATTATTTTAAAGTATCATTTTTCCCCTCCAAAAACGCTATTTTTTTTAATTCTGTCAGTACCTTATGACAACATAAAGATATTATATTCTACCATTTTACCGTTTACCATAGCCGCATCAGTGGCGCTCGAATAAAAAAAGTTTAAAATTTAAGAAATAATTCATGGGGGCTTGAATATATCGTGATTTTACCACGGGTTGTCCCGTGGTAAAATCTAGATATATTCAAGCCCCCATGAATTATTTCGATTCTGATAGGACACATACGGCAATTCTTTTGGATCGAAGCGCTCTAGGTGTAGGCAAATATTTGCCGTTCCAATAAATAAACGCACTAATAAACTAGCGTAAAAGAACGGAGCAAACTGCATTAGTGACATGCTTAAACTATTTAAAATAATGTATTTTGACAGTTTTGGATGAATTTGAATGATAATTTATAATATTTATATGTCTTATATGATGTACAATAAAGGGCTTTTGCCACATTTTAGCATCATTTGTGTATGTTTCCTTGTGATGATTTTCGGATTCACAAGCGTGTATTTTCCCGTAAAATGCTTACATTCTAACGTCATTGTTCTATGACGTCGGGTATCTCATTCATAAAAAAGCATATGACGTGGGAGTACAATCGGAACAGCACTGGCAATATATTCATATTTTACCACGGGTGTGTACTCAAAGCGTTTGAATGACGTCATGTTAGAATGCCAAATAAAGTACGACATTGTCGATCATGGATCATTACAGCTATACATATGTTGACGACTTCAATCTGTAAAATACACGATAAAATAAAGTTCGGAACGCAGCTTGAAGCATGTTGTTATTTCAGCTGCTGTGGTAATTGTTTGACATAATTTATATATATCAGACATATTTAAAGGATAAAACCGAACGCACTTGCGAACAGCAACGAGTTTGATTATATAACACTACATGTATGTTCCATTAGATTGCATTAAGTTGACAACAATCGACATAGACTCCAATATTGGTGTTTTCCCGATTGTCCCACTTTCTGAAATTACAGTAAAAATAGTAATGGAATTTTGTGGGACAATCGGGGATAAACCCCAATATGATACTCTATTTCTGTATGAAATACAATAGCTAGCACTGCACGTGCTACCCGTGGCTAAGTTAAAAGAATGAAGAGTAAAACATACGAAATCTTGATACAATTCTAAATTTCATGGTTGTAGCATTTAAAATATGTTATGGAGAGAATTGAATGCTTCTTTTGATAATTTTGTAGGGTTGTCAATGCGTTGATCGAGTGCACATTTTTAGTTCCGCGCTTACAAAATTTGCTTCGGTCAACACTTGTACACCACAATAAAATCTTGACATCATACATCAAGTTCTGTTTTCTTCTTCTTTAAATTAAAAATATTCATATGGTTTTATATGGCATATATGATTAATGAAATAAACAATTTTTAATGTGCATGTGTCTGAAGCGCTTTTCTGAATTTTCTACATCAGGGACGCTAAAATCAAATCATTTGAAAGCCAGACTGAGTGATTTAGAAAATTCGTAGTTACATAAGAAGCTACATAAGCATAAGGGACCCATAGAGATTATCAAAATTTTATTGTGTTTAATGGAACCTAACTTTCATGTAATGTAGGCGACATGGTTTTGCCTCCTTGACGAAGTTTTGCATTAATTAGTCAAGTTTTGTCACTTATGTTTAAGAAACAACATTATTATGTTTAAACATCAATACGAACCCTCAGATTCAAAGATGGAGTAAAAAAACTCCATCATGTCAAAAGACAGGAGTTAAGTTTGAGTAAGTTATTAGTTTATTATAGTGACTTGGGAACATGTATCAATAATTATCGCTATTTTGTGTATTTTTCCTTTGATCTTTTTTTGTGATAATTTTTCATATCATGCTATTTGCTTGAGATGGAAAATTATCGCTAGAAACTAAGGAGGCACGTGGCGTTGCTAACCGGAAATTGACATGAAATTGACAACGGCGTCATAGGTAAAATAGCGATAAACAGATTATCATTGGTCATCTCAACTCGATTGCATTTCTCACTTTCGCCGTCCCAGCTCAAGCGAGAAAATCAATCTCGTTGAGATGATCAACGATAATCTATAAATATAGCTCAATTACAGAGATGTATAGCTGTAGCACGCCTCCGGGTGCGGGAGTTTCTCGCTGCATTGAATATCCATTGGTGGCCTTCGGTTGTTATCTGCACTTTGGTCGGGTTGTTGTCTCTCTGACCCATTCCCCATTTCCATTCTCAATTTTAATGTTACTCCTGGCCCAATGGACCTATAAGTCACTTATTTGACTGTCACTAAAGGTGTACATTCTAAAATTCATCAATTAAATATTTATCAATGTTACAAAACCATGACAGTGACTGTTTGTGTTATCTAACTGTGGTTGTGTCTTTACTAATACGTATTCATGGTTTTAGAAAATAAAGTTGTATCAATTTTCTTGCAGGTGATATAAAGACAGGTGCATGCTGATAGAAATGAGCAAAATTCGATAAATTAATTACCAATAGGTGTTTAATAAACATTCATTTGTCTGCTGTTGGTGTCATGTGGTAATTTGAAACAAACAACGAAATTGATTTCTTCTAGTTCTGTTTATGGCGTATTGTAACCTGTTTATTGATATGTCAGCTGCAATAAAATTATATACATATACCATATAATAATAATGGTAGAGGTCGATCAACGGAACAGGGTAGTATTTCTGGGTGCAGGTGGAGTGGGCAAAAGTTCAGTGTTACAGAGATTTTTGTATGGAACTTTTAGCGAAAAGTACAAAGAAACAATTGAAGATTTGTTTCCTAACGAATATGATATCAATAGTGTTAATTTCAAAGTTGATTTTTTAGATACTGCCGGCAATATTGCTTTCCCAGCAATGCGGCGCTTATCAATTGTTAACGCTCACGGCTTTGTTCTAGTTTATTCTATCACAAATGAACAAACATTTGAAGAAGTCAAACAATTATGGGAGCAAATTAAGGAAGTGCGAGAAAATTATCAGGAAATTCCGTGTGTAATTGTTGGAAATCATTTAGATGAGGAAAATAATAGACAAATTGAAAGATTTGATGCTCTTAATTGGGCTTACAATGAGGACTTAGGCGGAGGGTTTATTGAAGTATCGGCTAAAAATGATGTAGGAATATCGGATGTTTTCCGTCTGCTGTTACAGCAAGTTAAAAAGCCACGTGTCAAACACCCCGATCGCTTTTTGCTCCGAAGGATTAGTGTGCAGTCGCTGGAATGTCCGGAGCAAGGTCAAACTGAACCAGAAGAGTTCAGTGCAGCGGAAAAGTCTAAGTTTTCACGATGTAGTCGGAGTTTAATTCGAAGATCAAGTAAACCTAAAATGAAACGCTCGACGAAACAAAATGATGATTGTTCTATTTCTTAGCTTTTGTACGTCTGTCTGTCTTTTAAACAATATATTAATTTAAAATTCAGAAATTGGCTACCAAATGTGCTTAAAACTTTTAAAGGACTATATTATGCAATGTGATAATTTTGTATAACAACAGAAAATCGAATAAATGTAAACGGTACTTGTCCTTGAAATGGTTATCAATCATATAGGCTTGCTCAGTGTTTTTGTATAATTATTTAATATTGATGTGGGGTTACTATTCATGTTCTTTTTCATTTTGATAAACTATGAATTTATTATTGATATGGATTATATAAAGTTTTTAGTGCATACACGTCATATTAATGTGACAGTCTATGCTTTAAGTTTCTTTTTAAACCGAATGATAAAACTTTTGTTTTTAAATGTTGAGATGGGAATTATGTTTCACATTTTTGATAAATATATTTTCATATTTTAGTTTACCTTATAACTGTTTTGTCTAACTCAAATAAATTTCCTTGGTGAAATAAAATAATACATTCTTCCAAAAAAATTATTTATAATGAAGAATAAGATTTTTCGCATTTTAATTTAATTTCATAAGAATCCAAACGAAATTATTTTAGCGGTAATGAACAAAATGCCATCGAACATAGAGGGTGCTATTGTGTATACAGGTGTGTACAATTCGCATATAAAGTAGTACAGGCGTGTGTATACGTAATCAATTATTTTGTTATACGTTTGTATGTTTGACTGTGATAAACTGTGGCTATTTATAATTTAATAAAAACAGTTTGTCTAATAGTGTTATTCCTTATCTATCTTTTACAGACGGTCCTGAACATGTATGAAACATTTGCCACTGGACGTTAAGAAACCAACAATTGATCAACCAATCCTTTTCCCAGTATTTAGTATTTGACATAAAACCCACAATATCCTTTTAATTGATGAGGAGATGATTTTTTTTTAAATATTGAGCAAAAGTGGGTATTTGGTTTTTATTTAACTGGAAACATGAATTGATTGCAATGCAGAATTTAGTCCTGTGACAGGATCAATGAAATTGATATGGCAGAGGCAGAAAAGTAAAAAAAGACTAAAAAATATGTTTCAAAAAATGCCACCATAGAAACCACATGAATGAATAAGATTTTAAAATATACCAAAGTATATTCAAACCCACAAATTGAAAACAAATTGACAATGCCATAGCAAGTAGGAAAAACGAAAGGACAATCAGTATACAAAACACAACATATAAAACTAAAGACTGGGCAACACTAACCCCATCAAATAACCGGGTTGATCTCGTGTACGTCGGACGTGTACACAGAGCCTGCTCACATGTGGCACTCGTCGTCTTGCTCATGTAAGTATAAGCCCGGTGAAAAGTCTAAGTCGAGAGAGCCGTGGTGAAGTGGTTAGTGCATCGGACTACTAACACAAAGGTTCCTTGTTCGATTCCCGTCTGGGATGGAAATTTCAGGGACTGAATTTTCGGCTCTCCCTTCACACCATTTGCGAGTATGGTCTTGAGGAAACGATGATAGTCCGACGGAAGGGGACGATAAATGGCTGACCCATGTTAAGAGAGAGCCATATCTCTTGCACTTTAAAGACACCCTGGTAGATTTCGAAAAAGATCAGGCTAATGCCGCTACAAGGCAGCACTCGCATCCGCAAAGTGGAAAGGGCTTAATATAAGTTGCAAATACTTGTTTCCCAATCCACTATAAATAAATATGTTTAAACAAAAAGTCTAAGTCGGTAGGCCATATATAAAAAAAAAGAGGACGGGATTGTGGTTGCAACAATTGAAACATATCCGTCGTCATCTATGACACAGAGAGTTCATAACGGTCAACCAACTTGTGCTGACGTCTGTAAAAGTTTTCGAAGTAGTGATTTCAACTTTAGCATTTTGATTTCTTGAGGTGAATGATCTACAGACACCAATTATAACAGGCTTAGCGTATTTGAAAATTGATGATGTTGGAGTATATTTATAACAATTTTTACGCTTTTACAAGTTTTCACGTGAATAATTTACATTAATTTGCAACAATCAAAAGAATCGGAGCACAATACTATACAACAAAAACAAAGTAATAGTGAAAATGATACAGCTACGATATAGCTTGATAGCTAACACAAGGAAGACTTTGAGATTATACAAAATTCATCTTTTAACTTATATGAACTTGTATAAATTTACACAATTTCTGTGATATCGTTACATTAATAAATAAACTCATCATAGATTCCAGGACTAAATTTTATATATACGCCAGACGCGCGTTTCGTCTACAAAAGACTCAGTGACGCCATCGGTTGACACAAAAATCTGTTTAACTATTTTTTTTCTGCGACAAAGTCTACAGAGTATCATTATTTTGTACGCGAAATACTTTAAGGGACAAAGGGACATTAACTGTCAAATTCATGTTCTCCAATTTGACCCAACTTCTCTAATTTCAGTGATAACATACTAATAGTTATCAAAGGTACCAAGCTTATAATTTAATACAGCAGACGCACGTTTCGTCTACATAAGACTTATCAGTGACTTTTAGATCAAAATATTTAGAAAGCCAAAAAAGTACAGAGTGGTAAAACGTATATGTAAATCATCGTTTTACATTATTTAAAAGTTTAGTGTGCCAACATGTAGACAGGAGGTTTAAGATAACATGTACCTATTGTTTGTACATGCACTCATCATAGAAATAAAGACAACAGTAGTATACTGCTGTTCCAAAGTCATCAATCGATAAAGAGAAAACAAACCTTGGTTACAAACTTAAACCGTGGGAAACACATCAACTATAAGAGGAAAATAAAGGACAACAGAAGCACTGAAGTGCCACAAAAACAAACGTCAACAAACATAGAAACTGACTATTTGATAACAACTACTACAAATAAAAATGGTAAATTCAGACGCGTGTATCCTCTACATAAGACTTATTAATGATGTTGGAGGTACTTTATTATTGTTATGCACAAAATGTTAAAAAGATAATTAAACAATAGGTTTAATATGACCAACATGAACTCTATACATGTATTTGAATTCACTAAAATGAAGTTGTTGACTGGAAGGACTACACCCAGAAAATATATTAAAGGAACATATTTTTTCTCTCAATTTTCATCTTGGTAGTTGCTAGTTTTGCAATAGGAACAAAAGACGGCCCTAGCTCATAAACATAAGAGGCCAACCCACATGAGAACCATTACTTGCTTACCGCGAGTTTCTTATTTTTATAATGTTAGGTCTATTCTAAGCAGTTATCAATGGTACCATACTTATAATTTGATTACGCCAGACTTTTCGTCTACATAAGACTTATCAGTGACGCTCAGATCGAAAAAGTTATAAAGCCAAACAAGTACAAAGTTGAAGAGCATTGAGGACCCCAAATCCCGAAAAATCTCAATAAGATATCTTTGAAGAAACATCTGCGGAAGTAATTAGTAAAAATCAAATTAAATTGGTAGAAAATCTTCCTATAAATAAACTCATCATAGATACCAGGATTGAAATTTTATATTTTATTTTACGTTTGCTTTGTCTACAAAAGACTCATCAGTGACGCTGTTAAATGGCCAAATAAGAAATGAAGCTAAAGAGCATTGAGGACCAAATATTTCTAAACGTTTTGCCAAATACAGCTACGGTAATCTATTCCGGAGGTAGAAAAGCCTTAGTATTTCAAAATTCAAAGTTTTGTTAACTTTTAATTTATAAATATAAACATATCAATGATAACTGAAGTCAACACAGAGGTGCTGACTACTGGGCTGGTGATACCCTCGAGGAATTAAAACTCCACCAGCAGTGGCATCGATCTAGTGGCCCTTTCTGTCTGAAAAAAATGTTACAGAAAAATTAAAACATGTTCAAATAATCAGATCAGGTCATTGCATCATCAAATTCGTGATTTGAGAATTTGATAAAAGTTAAATAAGTTTAAAGTGGCAGTAGAAACTCGAGATGTGCATCGAAACTATGCCTAAAATCTCATTTTATTTAAAAGTACCTTTCTTTAAACAAAATAATGAAACTGATGAAAAATATTATGTAACTCAGTATAAAAATATATTTAAGGGTTTTTCGAACAAAACGTGTTTGCTCTCATAATTACGTAAGTCACCTCTTCATCATTCTGATGTAATACTTTATTCAAACATATAAAGTTAATCCAAATGCAAATAACTTTAACAAAAGAGCCGTAGCAGCCTGGGATCAACTTTAACTGCAGCAGTTAGTTTTTATCATCATATTGAATTGTTATCCTAATATTCATGAGCTATATATGAATATTCTCAGAAAAAGGAGGTAAAAACTCTATATATGCAAAATGGAGGAGAAACAAATAAATATTGCCACAACACTGCTCAGAAAAGTCAGTCAGAACGCTGTAGATTATCTGAACATATTGTACAATACGAATTTTATTGTTCCAGGTGATACAGCCTTAAGCAATCATTATTTGTATGCCCAATTTATGAGCATTTTGTTTTCTGGTCTGTGCGTTCGTCCGTCTGTCCCGCTATAGGTTAAAGTTTTGGTCGAGGTAGTTTTTGATGAAGTTGAAGTCCAATTAACTTGAAACTTAGTGCACATGTTCCCGTTGATATGATCTTTCTAATTTGAATGCCAACTTAGAGTTTTTATCTTATTTTCACGGTCCACTGAACATAGAAAATGATAGTGGGGATGGGGCATCCGTGTACTGTGGACACATCCGTGTACTGTGGATACATCCGTCTAGTAGGAACACAATCATCCTTATTGTATATTGTAATTAAGGAAGTGTGTTATGATTGCAAATAAGACAATTATCAAACAAAATCCTACTGAATCGGTTTTAAACAATTATAGGTAAACTTATTCAACAATTTGCAAAACCAATACTAGTACATAATAATTCGCTATAAAAGGCTAACAAATTACAAAATATAAAACATATCAAACGGGTAAACAAATACAGGTAAAAGAGACAACAAACAAGAAAAAGCATTGAATTACATGCTCCTGACTTGGGACAAGCTCGCACAGAATGTGACGAGGTAAGCCAATTTATCTTAGCGCTTACCCCTTTCCTAATTGGTCAGTGGTGTAATTCCTAATTGGTCAGTGGTGTAATTCCTAATTGGTCAGTGGTGTAATTCCTAATTGGTCAGTGGTGTAACATACATAATGCAACAGCACAACATAAGATCAAATTGTAAGATTGTTTTGGATATGGATCGACTCATCTCGACACGATGTTATCATAAAACAAGAAAACAGTACAAGTCGATGCTCGTAGAATCACCTTGATATGAAAATTAGAAGATTTGGTACATGTACAATTATCGTTGAGACGACTCTTCACCAGAAACACAACGATAGAGAAGTTAATAATTATAGGTCACCGTACAGCTTTCATAAATAAGCAAGACCATTACCACATAGTCAGCAAAAACAAGCCTCAAAATAAAAAATGTAAAACAATTCAAACGAGAAAACTAACGGCCTTATTTATGTAAAACACAATGAACGAAAAACAAATATGATATACAGTAACAAACGACCAGCCCTGAATGTCAGGCTCCTGACGTGTTACAGGCACATACATACAGAACTTGACAGTCTTACAGTACAACATATGAGCAAACTATGAAAAAAGTGGATAAAGTTTAACTTATAATTAAGAACACAATAACACGTACAGGACGTGGCAATGCATTTATATATGCTGCAACATAAAAAGACATGAGAGTACTCGCAATTACTAACTACAAGTATTCGAAATAACATCAAAAGTGTGGTGCACACTTTAAAATAACCCGCTCATCAGGTTATTCAGTGTGCAACTCATTTTTATGTTATTTCTTCATAAACAGAAAAAAATATTACAGTCATTCCTTAAATGGAATTAAGAGTAACATTGAAAACAAGTAATTAATCTGAAACATTTTAAATTTTAAAACAATCATTTCCATTTTTCTCATATATTTTATCACATAGGTTTATAGGAAGTTCTTGAATGTTAGTAATATTATACAAACAGATTAGTAGTAGAACACTTATTAGAAAGAGGGACGAAAGATACCAAAGGGACAGTCAAACTCATAAATCTAAAACAAACTGACAAAGCCATGGCTAAAAATGAAAAAGACAAACAGAAAAACAAGAGTACACATGACACAACATAAAACTAAAGAATAAACAACACGAACCCCACCAAAAACTAGGGGTGATCTCAGGTGCTCCGGAAGGGTAAGCAGATCCTGCTCCACATGTGGCACCCGTCGTGTTGCTTATGTGATTACAAATCCGGTAAATAGTCTAATTCGGTAGGTCACATTCATGAAAGGTAAGGGGATTGTAGTTACGACGTAAGGAACATATCCGATATCATTTGTGAAACGGTTATTCCATAACTGTCAACCAACTCGTGATGGCGTCCGTAAAATTTACGAAGGGATGATTTCAACTTCACCATTTGGAACTCTTGGTTTAATAGATTCCTTGTAAGCAGCAACCCTCTATCAAGAAAATCATGATAGGAAATGCAAGCACGGGAATATCGTATCAATTGGGAGATATATACCCCGTATGCAGTTCGCTGGAATGTTGCTACTTAGAAATGGAAAGTTCACAATTGGAAAGCTGAAATCATCTCTTTTGTCGTAAAGTTTTGTTTTCAACCGACCCTCATTGTCAATTTCTTGATGTAAGTCAAGATATGAAGCCGACTTAACTGTATCTGTAGTATCCTTTATCTCTAGTTCGATGGGAAAGATGCGTTCCACATAGTCACCAAATTTTGAATTGTTTAGTGAAAGAACATCATCTATATAGCGGAAAGTAGAGTTAAAGGATATTGCTAACTTGTGATGAAACTATATATGACGTGGTGTTTTTTTTGTATACTTTTGGTAGCCAATAAATAGTAGGGACCTTCAATTGCTCAGAGGATGTCTTAAGCTGAGATATGTCAGTGACATGCGTGTAGACTATCTGCTTACCCTTCCGGAGCACCTGAGATCACCCCTAGTTTTTGGTGGGGTTCGGGTTGCTTATTCTTTAGTTTTCTATGTTGTGTCATGTGCACTATTGTTTGTCTGTTTGTCTTTTTCATTTTTAGTCATGGCGTTGTCAATTTATTTTCGATTTATGAGTTTGACTGTCCCTCTGGTATCTTTCGTCCCTCTTTTACTCTCTGCTCGGAAGGGTAAGCAGATCTAA
This sequence comes from Mytilus edulis, assembly GCA_019925275.1. NCBI lineage: Eukaryota > Metazoa > Mollusca > Bivalvia > Mytilida > Mytilidae > Mytilus > Mytilus edulis. The sequence continues at coordinate 53,513,413 of CM034356.1, read as the reverse complement.
AGTGAGCGCTGATATACGAGTATGGGATGTATTTATGGTGCATCAAAGGTCACCAACACGTTAAATTAATAACGTTAATTGCTTACGTTATACCTGATGTTTACATTTTATAAAAGATAAATGCACCATAAAGATTTCAACACTATTTTAAAACATATAGTTAATCCACACTCTGATGGAATTTCTATAGTACCTATAATTAAAATTATAAAACGAATTAGATCAAAGAGAAATTTGTATAAAAAAAAACTTGCTTTGAATTTTTTTTTTGCAATGAACTAACACTAGGGGTAATCCGGTTAGACACTAAACTATATAAGCATCCTGTTTGATTTCTTTTAAATAACAAAATTAGCAATCGCTGTTCTACCTCATACTAATACAACTTTATACAAAATCAATTTCTCGTTAACTTATCAAATTTACTGCTTTTAACGTTGATTGAACCACCAGAGCAAGAAAAAGGCTAAATGGCGAGACACAGCATGTACTTATCACTTGATGTATACCACTTCTATATTGACAACATTGATTATTAGAAATAACACCATTAAGTTAGTTCTGCCAATTATAGATATAAAGTATATGTAGTAATGTTCTATAGCACGTCGTATATTCGAATAAAAAGTAAAACCAAAAGTAAGAGGCGCAGCTAAGATTTTTAAGATATAAAGTTGAATTTGATAAATACACACTGTAATAGTTAAAATACGTTGTTTATATTATCAAAGAGAGGTGATGCAACGTAGAATTGACCAAGAAATAATTATTCATCAGCAAGACCAAATGACGTGGATGAAAACATTTATAGAAGTCTTTTGGATAAATAAAGCTAGCAGCTCTACACTTTTCAGAAATATTTGAAGATATTGACAATAAAAATAACTTCCGAGTAAGAAGAGGATTGACATGGTTAACACCACCACACACTGAGTTGTTTCAAGTCAGAAGCCTGATATCGGTGGTAGAGGTACTAGGTTTACTGTCTGGTTTTATAAACAGTATAAAAATATATAAATATAGCTTTTATTCCTGGTCCTGATTTATCTACAAGTATACATTAGGAATTTTTGTTAGAATAATTCTCTTCGTTGGCATTGTTTATTTTCAAATATATCGCCTTCGGGCATAACTGAAGAGACATTAATTGTCGAATCACTCATCTAGTACTGTGAAACTGCTACCGTTTAAGTCAGACATACCAACTCGAAACATTTAGAAATCAAATACACGAAACGTGTTATGTCAAATATACCTGAATGAGATTCAAACGTTTTTTTAGGAAAAGACATTCAGTGCATAATTTATAAATTAATTGGAATAGGTACAATAGAGCCAATCTACGACCATTATTATGTCCATTATTTCAACATAAATAAATAAAAAAAAAGGTCTCTAGTTTATGCATAATCATGTCTGACCCGACAGGAACCAGTTTTAAGTGCGCACAGAGTGTATTTCTATAATAGCTTATAGGTATAAGAAGATGTGATATACAGGTATGAGTGCAATTGAGACAACTCCCAGTTTGGTAACGTTCGAGAACAAAAGTCTGGACAATAAAAAAAAGTCTAGTTATGTTTTTTTCACACGAGTTGTTGTACGTGAACCAAAAATTAGATGCGTCCTTTCAATTTATGTTTGGTGTTTTAAATATACGATTATATAGTACTTTAAAGCATCAATAATCGGAATTGATATGAGAAGTATTATATAAAGCTGGTGACTTGTATATTGGCATTTCTAACTACGTGGCACTTTGATTAGCATAATATTGTCTGTTACCCTGGCTTTACTAATCAAAACGTGTAAATAGTATTACAGAATAGTTCATAAAATCAATTTGCATATTTCCTATTACTTGTATCTGTAAAAGAATGTAAGAGACGTAATGGTGTATGTAGAGGGATGTCAGAAATCTTCTTTATATTTTGTCTTTCTTAAAAATTGCTTATGTATCTGTGATTCTTAAACTAGCCATTCTAGGTTCTTTAAATTTGGTTTTAAACTTATTTCATGTTCGTTTAGTCATTTATTTCTCTATCTAAATTTCGTTAATGCCATGATACTTCGGTATACATATAACCCAATCAATGTAGGTCTTCATACAACCGTGAGAATGTATCAGTATAAGTTTTAAATTACAAAAAAAAAGATCAGCTAACTTATTTTCTTTCTTAGATTACACTTCCACTTTACGAAATTTCTATATGAAATAAGAATCAAATCAACAGGATATGACTGAAAATGATATTTGTTTTAATTTTCGATGTTTCCTTTCTGCAATTCCGATTGGACATTGTGCTAAATGGCAACTCGTTCCGTATTCACAGCTTATATTTAAGAATTTTGCATTTTTAAGAAAAATAAACGTCTATTCATGACGATACGATGATTCGTTTTATTTTTACGCCATTATTATATATGCTATGAAAACCAAACAAATTACAAGACATGTTTCAAAGTTCCGAGATTTAGATTTTGACTTATTCATAACATGTTCATCAATTCAAAAGACTTTTTTTTTTAAATGAAAGGAATGTCTCTAACCCTGGTATGAGTTGCATTTCAAAATGTATTGTCAAGGCAGACCTAAGTAAACAAATACATTTAATTTGTTCAAGTCCTAAGACTGCCTTGTGAGACAGAGAATTAAATATTGCCGTTCATTTGATTTGCGCACATCGGCTATTAATTTACTGTTTCTTAAGTTCCATATCTATTTGATATGCAGATTAATTCTACTTGAAGAGAAAATGAATTATTGATGTAAGTATCCAATTATTACATATGCTATGAAAACCAAACAAATTACAATACGTGAATTCAAAATTTCAAGATTTAGATTTTCACTTAGAGTCAAAACATGTCTTATCGGGGCCTATTATAGCTGATATGCGGTATGGGCTTTGCTCATTGTTGAAGGCCGTACGGTGACCTATAGTTGTTAATGTCTGTGTCATTTTGGTCTTTTGTGGATAGTTGTCTCATTGGCAATCATACCACATCTTCTTTTTTTATCATCAATCGAAGAGCAAGGGTCCTTTTGTTAACATCATTAATTTTTATAAGATTTTCACATCTGATTAGAACCTAATATTTTATTAATTGATTACGACAAGTATACATAGTTGAACCCTTTAACTTCAAAGACAGATAAGAGACATTTATTTAAAAAAAAATCTCCTTGAATTTATGACTGTATTTATCTTTGCATGCAGCGCTATATGGATATGACAAATACTCAGGCACATATATATACTAAGGACGCTATATACCGTTGTCCACCATGTCAATTTTTGTTAATGTTTATAACTAAACTGTGTTTCTAATAATAAAATAAAAGATTTAGGTTGATGGCAAATCTTCAATTTTTATTAATTTATTCACCTTTTCGATTTGTTTTCTCATTTACATTTATACTATATCTCTCAATTTTTGATAATTACTAATCCTAAAATTTTGATTTTTTAATTGACTTCTTTATCCCATAGTAAAATCATCAGCAAAATGGAGAAAAAAATAACTGTTTCACAAGAGACCACTTATATAATATGTTTCAATTGTTTGAAAAACAGAGCTGTCCGCTTTTCCTCGCTTTTTCCTCGCAATCAACGAATTGTACTTACCATGAGTAATATGACTGCTGCTACGAGTTTGTGATGGAGTCCTGGTTGCTAAGTCACAATTTTTCTATGTAGTACATTTTGTCTTTCGTTTATGCTATGACATTGTTAAACCTTTCTACTAATGAATATTTAATGTCCCCTTGCTATCTTTCCCTCTTTTATTAAGGGTATCAATTATTCTGTAAAATGTTTTTTTTTTTCTATTTTAGGAGGATTATTTTTAAGTATTATCTTAATGTCGTTATTCCCGAAAGCTGGACATTGCCATCGACAATATATTTGTTGAGTTTAGTAAATTGATTTTTCGATAAACAATTGGTATTCAAATGTTTACTAATTGTAAAATACTTCTGGCTGACTTATTTTTGTTCTCACTTGATGAAAAATTGTTTAATCCTCGTATAATGCAATCTTTAAATGCATTCTTCTCAAATGGTCCGAGTACACAGTTATTTCGTAGTGCATTTCCTTTAGACAATAAATGGAAATAAAAAAAATCCCACCTGCGCTTTCTCCATAATATTTTTACAGTGTGTTGTACTACTTTTGGGACAAATTATATCAAAATTATAGAAAACTTCATCAGCTCTACCTCAAAATATGGATAATTTTATGTGAAGGGGGGCTTGAAATCTTTAGACAGCTTCCGAAATGCTAATTTTTGACCTTTTTCAACTGGACCAAATCACTACTTTACATTATAATTCATGAATCAAATTTTTTTACAGTGTAATTTTATCCCCCTTCTTGCTACTTGAGGCATAAAACATAAATAAATAAATTTGGAAGGGGTATAAAAAAATTGACAAGTAACACACTGTCCACAGTAGGGACTATATTGGACAACGAAAATCAAGGGACGATAACTGTGTACTCGGACCAAATATGTTAAGGGAAAAGCATCTTGCTTAGTTGTTTGATTTTACTTTTATATACATTGATGGTGTGCTGTAAATCAGTAACCAACATAATTCAGTGAATTGGTTGAATCTCATATATCCAAACGAACTTAATTTCATATTTTACAATCGTATAAGAAAGATGAACTTTTGGTCATAACGGTACATATATATGTCAATTTGCCTTTAAAAAGATTTGAGTAAATTCGTGAGCCCTGTTATGAGTTCCGTTTGAAAAAGTAGTATTCAGACAGTAATAAATAAAAAAAATAATTTAATTTGTCACAAACCTAATGCTGCTTAGTAAGACATACAATCGGATATAGCAGCCCATTTCATTTGCCAGCATCAGCCATTAATTTACATGTTATTTATCTTACATCTCAAGCTGATATGCAGATTAATTCCACTTGAAGAGACAATGAATTATTAATGAAAATTCCATTACTGCACATGCTATAAAACCAATCAAACGGCAATATATATATAATATTTCTGAGATTTAACTAATAGCCCTTACATGTGAATCTATCGAAAACAATAGTATTTGTGTTTGTCTTTCTGATAATACCATCTAACAAAAGTAATTTGTAAAAATCAATTAATGCGTTAAAATTTGAATACGACGAACATTCATTTACATGCATACAAATTTTAAAGCGTTTTTTTTAACTTCATAATATGTAGATAAGAAACTTTTATCTTTTTAATAACTTAACATTCTTGACCTTTATATAGCGGGGTTTTAAAGAATAAAATCGTATTGTCTTGTTGTCGTGAATTTTGATACTTAATCACAAAAATATAAGTTATCATTGTATTGGTATCTTAGTTCAAACGTAAATAATGGCAACACTATTAAATCGCTGTTAAAAAGTCATACATCGATTAGACGAAACAATTTGGGTCACAAACCGAAAACCGATGGAAACACATAACCTATATGAGGAAAACAACATAACAACAGAAACACTGAACTGTTGTTGTCCATTCAATTGATCTGTTTGAGTTTTTGATTTTGCCATTTAATTAGGGACTTTCCGTTTTGAATATTCCTCTGAGTTCAGTATTATGTGATTTGACTTTTTTCTGCAACAAAAACAAACACTAACATACATAGAAACTGACTATTTGATGATAGCTGGCAAAATTCTAATTTGCTCCCTTAATACATCAGCGAAACGGGGACATTTTGTTTCGCAGATAACCATTGATGTACATGTATTCCAATTTCCGTAATCACTGTTGAATCCTCTTTATCTCGATTATGACGTCACTTAATGAGACACATCATCGAATATGTTATCATCATGAGTAATGCGGTGGTGTAACTGCTGGTGCCGGATCTGACGACATTTACGAGGCACATGAGATCATCCAAAATTTTAGGTAAGCTTCGTGATGCTCCGTCTTTATTTTTCTACAAAGTGTATTTTGAAATTGTTTCGACTTTTCGAATCGTTCGGGTTTTTTGCCATGACGTTGTCAGTTGTTTTTTGCTAGTACGTTTTGAATATCTCCGTCGGATCTTACGACTCTCGATTAGTCAGTACCCCCTACTGTGATATTTTTCTCTCTGCTATTTCAGAAGAATATTTTAAGTGATATTTCAAAATCGGTATGTTCCTAATTCTGAACATGTTGATCGACAATATATTGTCTAGTTTATTAAGTTAACATTTCAATAATGAACTTATCAATGATACCAGGATAAAAAAAAATATGTTCATACAAGACGCGCGTTTCGTCTACAAAAGACTCATCAGTGACGCTCGAATCAAAAAATGTTTAAAAGGCCAAATAGAGTACGAAGTTGAAGAGCATTGAGGACCTAAAATTCCTAAACGTTTTGCCAAATACAGCTAAGGTAATAAACGATCGTATTCAAATGGTTACTTATTGCACACCCCTACAATTCGACTTGTTTTTGTCCTCATATAATGCAGAATGTAAATAGAAGTATTTGGCTTAGTTCTTTCATTTCACTTTGAAATTAACTGATGTTCTGTCACTCAGTTACCAACATTTGGAAGAGGGCTTGCATACCATATATCCCTATGAACTCTATATAAGCGAAACTACTAGAACTAGAAGGTCCACCTTATATTTGAAAAATTTACATGAAATTTTTATAAATGGACAGTTTCAAACTTAGTGCAGTTAAAAGCACGACAATTTCAGTGTTTACGATATCAACAAAACATTTCTTATCTGGTGCCTACACTGTGTTCAATTATGTGGATATATCAAATTTCAAATGATACGCTACATGCATGCATGCTTTTTTTTAATTCGAACTCAATTAACAAGAGTGTGCTTCTGGATCTTTACAGCATAGTTTTTCCCTTTTTAACGAATTTGACCTACCAAATTATACTTACTACCGGGTCTTCCCTTACATGAACAACATAACGGGTGTAACGTGTGGAAAACGATATACTTTCCCTTCCGAAGCATCTGAGATCATCCTAAGCTTTTGTGGATTCGTGTTGCACAATCTTAAGTTTTGTACTACTGTTTGATGGTCTTTGTCCTATTAAGCATTGTCAGTTTATTTTCGACTTTAGAGTTTTAATGTACCTCTGGTATCTTTCGCCTCTTTAAGGTACCAAATTACTTTTCTGGCCTGTACGTTTTACCAATTGTGCTCTGTTTCCTTATTGAGATATTTTGAGTTATAATTCCAATGCGAACTTAACCATGCGTATTAGGATATTATGTTTATCCTGTTGACACATCTAATCACAATCCAAATGATTCCCTCGGGTTTTAAAGTTATTTTAAAGTGATTTACTAGATTTAAATATAGGAGAAATTCTGTTTTCTTTAATTTTCTCTCTAATTTCGTTTCGTTTTTTCAATTATGTTTTCTGATTTGTTTTTTTATAAGTATCTTGCAAATGCTCCACAACACTACTAAGTTAACACAAAATGAACATTTATTCGTGAAAGATGATATTTTTCTTCATTAGGGAGGAAGCGCACTAGATATTTTTATAACCAATATTGTTATCTTGATTTGGCATACAGATTAAATTTACAACATTTAAATAGGTATTGTAACTTAATCATTGCTGGTTTTACAGCAACATATTGATTTGTCACATGTTTTGTTTCTGTGAAGGTCATTAGAAGAAAAGAATTTGTGTCAAATATAGTTTCAATAGAATTGATAAATAGACACCTAAACAAGATGAGCACATACATGTCTCTGATCTCCATTTATGTCAAACTCTACTAACTATTTCATCAAAAATCTGCATTGATGATTGTCTTTATCATGTATAAAAATTCACTTTGTTTAATGTGATTAATGAAAAGAATTATATTTAATTAATTAATTGATTGATTGAAGATCACCTCATGTTTTGTCAGCTAATAATGAACGAATCATGTCAATCATAAAGGACTGACCTATAATTTACCCGGTATGTACTGGTAATAAAAACGTGGATGTATCATATAAGTTATATACATATTTATTTGATTTATTGGTGTTGACTGTTTGAAGTATTAGAATATTAGTAAATGCATATTTAGTCGGTCAGTGTTTCAATAATTCCACATGACAATATTCTGAAAAGAAACACGATGATATTTTAAGTCAGAGTTTTAACCAGGTTGTTCACAAAATGACAGTCGGCAGGAAGGTTAGAATTCGTATTCGGAAACTTCATTAAGATTCTGAGAAGTACGGTCATTTTCTCACTTTTAAATTTCGTGAAATCTATTGAAATTGCATCTATTTCCAAATACGTTATTATATATTGCGTCCCCAATACAAGACATGAAAAGAACAGCCAAACCCGTTTCTAATCCAGTAAGTAGATTTCAAATCTCCAAAAGATAAATAGGATCTATCATAAGTCACATGGAATATCTACAATTATATGTCTCGTTATTTTCCCTGCATCCTTAATTAAGGACTCAACTCTACTTTGTAATGTTTCAATCAATTTCTTACGTTCTACAGATGGTAAATATTTACAGCAGCATTAATAAGTATTGTCGTTTGAAATGATTGCATAATATGTCAGAGTCGATTTTTGCTGTTATAAGAAGCTAGAACGTAATCTCATTACACATTAAGTTGTCTTAATTAAGGCAAAGCGGGCCAATTATCGTCATTATGCACTGTAAATTGTTGTAACCTTGAGGGTTAGTATCGATCACTGTTTCTAGTCCGGCTTGCTTGTACAACGACAAATGATTTATCTTATCAAAGGAAGGTTACTACTATTTAGTTTTATTTTATATATAAAAAAAACCACAAAGTTTAAAACAGATTGGCGGAAGACACTTAATGAATTTTTCAAACTCCTAAGTTGAGCACCGCAATGCCAAAAACACAATAAGTTTTAAAAAGACACGAGCGCCACCAACTTAACTTTTTACCAGCTTTATTTCTATTTGAAGAAAATTAGCATTGCTTATCTTAAATATATGTAAAACTTTTAAAAAGTCTACCACAATAAGGCATTTTATATAATATTATATATTTGATTGATAGTTTTATTTTCTGTTCATTTGTTTCTTTTTACACATTTTGATAAAAATTAATGCACAAGATAGCTTTTACATAAATTTTCCCTAGGTACAACGATAGGTTAAATTAATGTACAAATTATATAAGGATAAATAATGTTTTCCTATAAGGAATAACACAAATAGATCTATACAGCTACTGGAAGGGGATAAGCACTTTGTCTGTTATATAAAAATTAAAAACGACAGAACAAAATCAGACAAGGTATATTTGAATCACCAAAGGATACACAGAAGCATATGTTGTGATAGACTTTATATGCTCCATCACAAAACACATAAGAACTTCAAACCAATAAAATAGTTGATCATAGTTTATTAACAATTATTTGTGAGTTTGTTTAGGGTTTTTTTTTTTTTGGTGTGGAAAAGGACATTTTTTATTTCAATATAAAATTCTAAGTTAAACTAGCTTCCACCAACCTAAATTAAGTTTTCCAAATGTATTTGTGTTAAATAAATATAGATGTCAAGCGGGAACAAGCATATCCTATTAAGCAATATAACCCTAAAATACTGACATTGACAAAAATGTCCTCAGTTATAAATTGATTTTACTATTAAGATTTTTGTTTAAAATTATAACCTCTTACTTCAACCTTAATAACATAAATTTTTAGCTGAACTTTCTCATTTTAATATGTTTAAGCAAAGCTACTGGTGTCAAAGCGTTGTGGTGGAGCAGGATCTGCCACACCCAAGTGTTTTTGATAATATTTTCGTTTTATTTCAATGTATTTTGTGTTGTATTTTTGGCATTGTCGTTTCTCTGTTGATTTTGGCAATTAAAAAAAAGCTGTATTTGTTAGGCTTTTGGCTGTTCCTCAGAATTTTGTTTAATGAACGTTCTTTTTGTCTCGTCATTATATTATATTCTGATATGTTCTTTCCATTTCCCACCGAAAAATTTAATAGTAAGAGTGGTTTCAGGATTATGTGAATTATATATACTAGTATATACTAGTAGATCATAGTTTATTCCAGATACGAAATGAAAAACAAAATAAATGTCTGAATATTACTAGCAATAAACGTAGGGACACTCATCTCCTGATTTGCATAACTTGTCATTGGTTAACCTCTCGAGTTCAGTAGCACGTGTCTGTGTTTGATGTATGAAAGGGTTAAAATTAGACACAGAGACAACGGTACAGATCAATATGTCGTCGTGTGAATACAATAGTGTCTCAGTATCCAAAACCTGAATCTTATAAACCAGATGGCACATTGGCAATATGTGTGTCATATATATTACATACAGACCGATTTCTGTTCGGAATATATATCAAGAAATTTTCGTCTGATAATTGATTTTTTTATAATGTTTAATATCTTTTATGATAAAAAAAAAATGTATTTTCGTTTCTAAACACTAATTAAGAATATAGATAAATTGTTAGCAAATAGTTACAATCTGATTAACATTTATACGAAAGTTTATATCTTTCTTGTAAAGTTTACGTTTGAACATATATGTATATAGTATTTCTTTGCTGAGACAAGTTAAAGTTACAATTTAGTTGTGTAAGAAATGCTTTTCTCAAGCAAACCTTTCCAGAAGCCAAACAACTATAATGTAGTTAACTGAAGAAGACGGTGCTTCAAAATTGTTTACATCTTTGCCATAATCAGTCCGATATAAAGCACTTAGTATAAATAACTTTTTTAAATTCATGCAAGCATTTTAGTAATGAGAGATGATTCAAAACTCTCTTTGTCTGAAAAAAAAAATGCCGCAATCGTATATTTTATAAATTAAGGAGTATAATGAACATTAAATGCACATAAGATGCAGGTTAGGATGAAGGTTGGCGCCTGTTAATACATGTGAACCCGCTGCAGTTATTTGCACCTGTTCTAAGTCAGGGAACATGTTTGTCATTTGTTGTCGTTTATTGATGTGGTTCTTAAGTGCTTTATATATATATATATGTTTGACCGTTGGTTTACCTGTTTTAATTGTTTGACATTTAGTCATTTTGGAGTCCCATAAAGCTTTCTGTTCGGTGTGATCC